>CAUJBZ010000300.1:0-20310 GCA_963082915.1 Dolichopus griseipennis | reverse complement strand
TTCAAAAGTCATCTGTGAGAGCTGTACGTAGTTCCTTTAGGCATTGTGTGACTGTAACACATCAAAACCATAATCCTTTTTGAACCAAAGTTTAGTATGGAACCAGCAATACATTAGACCCAAGCTGTACAAATGTAGGATAAACATTGTTCTGAAGAAATATAGAATTCTGGGCGGATTAGGGGAATTTGATGTGATATTTATAAGAAGGAAGTGATAAGGCATCAACATCACAAATTTTCATTTATGAGAAGATTACAATATGATTTGCTAATTTTTGAGTTGAGAGAATTGACTCTTAAGTCACAAGTAGTGATTAACTTATAAAGTTTATGTTTTTTTATACAAATTTATTAACAACTCGTCTTAAGTTGTTATGTTTTCAGTTAGAAGGAGTTGGTTACCTTGTGTTGAATGAACAGACGCGAAGTTTTTTAAATTATGTTTAGGAATGTGTTAAGTTATTTTGCATATCATTGATCTAAGGAAATGTGAATTGAATTATTATATGAATCACTATTCCTCGAACTTGTAAAGAGCAAGCGGGTGAGCCCAAAGCTATAAGGTAGTTTTCTCTTAAGAAAATCTTTCGCTGTCTGCATGTTCGAGGTCTATGCGAATATATTCATATTTTACCCTTTATATGTTTCAGAACCTTTCTTTTATATTAAGTCTATTAATTTGTTTCATGAATAAGGTATCCTGTTCCTAAAATAGATTAAAACTCCTCAAAAACACTAGTTAAGTATTTGGCTGATGCTTTTTTAATCCTAAAGCCTGTTATTTCTTAAAATTAACCCACTAAATTAAATTTTTAAGATTTAAATAAGTTTATTTAATTTAAACTTTTAATTAAAAAAACTTAATTCTTTCATAATATTTTTCCTAATAAAATTTGAACTTATTTAACAAAATATTTCCACTTAACAACTTTAATTTTCGTCATGTCAAGGTTAAAAAGAAAAATAAAAAAATAATAAGAAAAATTTTTTAACAATTAAATTTTTGATTATAAAATTTGTTTTTTTTTTTAATTAAATCTAAATATTTAATATTAAAAATAAATTTTCTTTTTATTATCTGTTACTAACGTAAAACCTGCAGTAGCAGGGTTAAATTTTCATATGAAAAACTTTAATATTTTTAAGAACTTTGCCCCTTTTACAGTAAAACTATCAAAAAAGCAAAAATGAAAATAGAAAATGGAAAATTATAACAGTATATACAAGGAAAAATAAACAAAAATAATAATAAAAACAATAAAACAAAAAAAAAAAAAAATAATAAAAAAATAACAACAACAATTTTGGTTTTTTTTCCAAATTACAAATGAGTTTATGTTAGTTAACATAACATACCTATACATACACATACAAACGTACTTATAACTATGAGAAAAACCTAACTAACCCATTAAACATGTTTTGATTACTTGTACACCAAGTTTTTCCATATTGTGGTTTAAAAAATGATGGTACACATAACCCTAATATGTATAACATACAAACACAGTGTAACTTAAGTCATAAGCTATCAGTGCCGGATTAATGCTTTCAACGAAGAAATTATTTGAATTAACATTTAAGTTTTCTTACTTAAAGGCCTGTGCTTACTTAATATTTAATTTTTTTTTGTCCTCATTGCTCCGTTGGGAGCATGAGATATCTACTAGACCTCTCCATCTGACTCTATTTTCGGAGCAGTTATTTTTGCTTCCTCTAATATTTTTCCAGTTGGGTTCTTCTAATATCGTTCGCCTCCAGGTGTTATTGGAGCGGTCTCATCTTTGGTTTCCTTGTGGGCTCCTTTTAATCCCTTACTCGATCGGTTCTACTTTGGCAAATTTCCATAGAACATTAGTATACCCTGCATAATATTCTTAGACATTTGTTAATGAACACCTGTAATTTTTGTATGATGTTGTTCATAACTAACCAGGTTTCACTTCCATATGTTAAGGTGGTCCATACGCAAGCTCCGAGAACTCTCACTTTTGTACTCCTGGACATTTGAGCATTTTTCCATATAGGCTGTAAGCGACCGAAAATTTAATTAGTTTAAAACATTTGGTTAGAACATTTTTAAATAGGTAACTGTATAAAAAAATTATATAGTCACATAAAACTATAATAAATAAGACATACCATAACTACTTCAATTTGTTTACTCCGCCTCTGTTCAATACAAAATAAAAGTGAAAGAATTGTTTTACAGAAAATTGTATCATATGTATAACTATAGGAATAATCTGAAGAACAAATAATATATACTCGTATATATATACACAAATATCAATATGTCAACAAACATACATATTACATTACTAGTACATTTTAACATATAGAGAGATCCTAAGAGGATGCTATAATGCGAATATAGAACAACATAAATGAAAAAAATAAAAAAAACAAATACCCTTAAAGTAAGTTTTTATAAGGAGTAAAAAGGATAGAAAACTTTTTTTTTTTTTTATTTAAAGAAGAATTTTATTTTTCAAAATCTTATGTGTATAGAAAATTTTTGTGTGATTAAATTCTTTCAAACCGCAACAAGATATAAAAATTTTGTATAAACATATCTATATGAATATATTCATAACATATATGTACAACATATTGTTTATAAATTTTTATTAATAACCTAACACATAACATAACAGAATACATATAAGCTATTAAGAGAATTGTTAGTAAAACTTTTTTTTTGTTTTATTCCTTACTTCAAGCATTTTTTTTATTACACAAAAAAAAAATTTCTTCCGTTAGCTTATCTTTTGTTGTTTTTTTTTTTTTAAAGTACCGTTTATTTTTTTTTTTTTTGTAACTTAGCTTTTGTCTAACTTTTTATTTGTGTCGCAACGCCACTGTGTTTATTTGTTAATCTCATATTTATAATAGTTGCATTTATAATAGTGATAATATTTAATTTAATTTAAATTCGTATTTTGATTTTAATTTATTTTGTAATTGATAAAATGTGGTAATGTTGATTAGTCTAATGTGTAATGATTAGTTTTCAGATATGGAGTCGTAATAGATATTTTATGCAACAGCAGGTTTCAATTTTATAGCATTTTCCGATTAAATGAAATTATTTCCGTTTAAATGAAACAATTTTCCGATTAAATGAAACAATTTTGCAATAGAATAAAACAATTTTTCAGATGAATGAAACTATTTTTTAATTGAATGAAACCTTTTTCCAATCAAGTAAAATCTTTTTCAAAGTAAATGAAACATTTTCTAAAGTAAATGAAATCTTTTACAAAATAAATGAAACCTTTTTTAAAGTAAATGAAACTAAAAAAATTAAATCTTAATTCAAATATTATAAATGTTAAATGTAATGGTGGGACCTTCACAGGTCACACACCGTATCCATTAAGCATACATTAATTCAAAATCCAAGATAATGCACATCTAAGTTATAACTTTTTTTTCGACTGTGAAAAACCAATTAAAAGCCAGTTCATCTTACAAGTGGTAGTGGTAGATAATTAAAAGTTCTATAATGCATCTTCTAATGAATTTGGTGAAGCATCTCATTTAATATTTTATGACTCCATTTAAAGAATCTACTACTATTACAAAAACGGTGCAATTCTGATTACAATTAAATCTCATTTCTTCCTGTTCATCTTTAATTGCTATTATTCTCATAGAGATTGTTAAACATCTAGACTATATGCATATTCTTATAATGGATTTCTTCCGCCACTGTTTCCAATTCTCGAAAAAAAAATACATTATTTAGTTTAAGAAAAAATAGAGAATAGAATCTCAGTAATAATAGTAAGGGTTGAAAACTTTTATACTGTTTCTTTTTCTCATTTTTTTTTCTTTTTTTTTTGTCTTGAATATTTTCATAACTTTGTTTTTCTTAGGTTAAATGCTTGTTCTGGAACATTTTTTTTTTAAATTTCACCGTTATACATTTATTTTTTACCTTATGAATATTTTTCTTCAAAACCGTTACTTTTCAATTTTCTTTCCTTAAAAAAAAAACAAACAAAGATTAAATGAATGCAAAAAAAAAGAAAAATATCAAAATAATTAGATCGAAGAAGTAAAATTATAAAAGACAATAAGATGAGTATGTACGTAGAGTACAGTACAGTTAAATGAAATGAATGAGAATGTGAATAAGAATCAGAAAAAAAAAACGGAAATGTGAAATGAAATAGAGTGTAGTATGAAACAATTGAAAAGAATGTAAATTGTGTTAGTGTTACAATTATGGTTTCCATTTTGTTTCATTTTCTATTTATCTTATATACTCTAATTGTCTGTACTATATATATGTATATATTATATATAATAAATTTATATTTATATGAACACAGATTTAATTATTTAAAGTGATGAAGAAGAGTTCAGTGTGTTCAGGTGTTTCAAGAATATGAAATCATTACTTAAATGTGAAATTTATTGTAAGAATGTATGTATGTAGAAAGAATGAAATGTCTATTTAAGATAATCGAATTAGTTTTTATTTTATTTTTTTTGTTCCCCTAAATCGTTTCAATATCTGCTTCGGCTGATTCTTCGTTTTTTATATTTTCATTAATATTTATATACATTATATATATATTAAAGAATATAAATGAAAATTAATGGGATATATTATATTATGCAGTAAATGAAAAAAAGATTGTGATATTAATATACATTTAATATTTGAAATGAATTTTTAATTCGATATTCTGTTTCATAGGAACAATAATTGAACAACTTTATTTCCCCTTTACTTCCCCTTTAAGTTATTGACTTTAGATAAAAGTTTTGCTCATTTATTTGAAAGTGATAAAAATGTTTGGGATGAAAATATTTGAAAAAAAATTAATTAAGTGCAAATAGATTAATTAATATTTACATATAGTAATAATTGATATAATTAGAAATGATTTAATTTTTTTATATTAAAAAGAGATTAAAGTGTATTATTGATGTGGTTTAATTAAATTAATTTTTGATGGAATGTTAAAAATAAATAAATTAATAAATTGAAAATATATTAATTTGAATATAATTGCAAAAAAAAAATGTTTCAAAAGAGTAATTTATTTTAATTAATAAATTCTGAAAAGTTTAACAAAAAAACATTTGATTATGATACATTTGATTATGATACAGTCCTATTATACAAAAAACTTATTATTAATCAAATAATCATTTTGGATAAATGTTGGTTACAATAAAAGACGATAAGACAAAAGTTCCTCGAGTCTTATGACTTAAAAAAAAAAGCCTAAAGTCTCCGTCAGATTATAACTCCGAAAAGTGAGTCAAAATTCCCCTTAAAAATGAGACATAATTTCCACTTTCCTTTTTTAAATATGCGACTCTTTTGAAAAATTTCAAATCAAGTAAATTTTGAAAAGAAATAACTAAGGCCGAATTTGAAAAGCTAATGAAGTCGAATTTTATTTTTATTAGAAAAAAATTACTGAAAATCTATTCTGAATTTTATATAATTTAAGTATAATTTCAACAAAGGAAGATAAAAGATGTAAAACAATAAGTATTAATATATTTGTCTTTGCGAGATTCTATATTAGAAAGTGTATAGTAAGTCAAAGTTTCAAAATTAAAGTTGTCCCTTTTTCTAGTTTTTTTATGAATTCCTGTATTATATGATTGATGAAAACATTATTATTTCATTAGTGATAAGTTTTACAATAGGCCCCTAAAAATTGCTTAAAAAATCCAGAAAAATGTAAAAGCATTTTAATGAGTTAAAAGCTAATTTAAAGAAAACTTTATTTGAAAATTTTAAATTTTCTTAGAAATAAAACATCCATTTTATGAAAATTAAGTTATTTGATGAAAATATTATGTAATTTTTTAAAGTGAAAAAGGCATGCCTACATAGCTTAATAGATCCTGAACACCCCTTAAATGCTCTGAAACTGAGGTATGAATAAGCATTACTCAGGTTGCTAATGATACAATATTATGTTAGGTATATTGTATTACAAATTATATGAACTGTTATGAGAGTCTCAACTATAGTACTCCTATTGATACCACTTACTTTTTCTAGTATTGTCTATTGCAGTCACTCGGTTGTGCTTTAAGATTTTTAAGTACTTTCATAACAATTCTAACTCTTAAAAAATTTGCAAGAGCCTGTACAAGAATTATTTAACATTTATAAGTTTTCTTCTAACTAAATATAAATTACCAACTCTCAAAATACTTTAAGATAGAATATTTTTTTTAAATTTTTTAAAATATAACAATAGCAGTAATAGTTTTCTGTCATTTCGGAAGAATATTTAGCAATATTTTTAACCATTTTATTTTCTAAATGTACAAAAGGTAAATATTAAATTTTAAAGAGGACATTATTTTAAACAAAAATATCATGCAGTCTTAAGAGCTTTCATATGCTAAAAAAATTTTAAAATTTAATAATGCTTTAAAAATACTTTTCCCAAATGAAATTACAGCAAATTAAAACTTATACGAAAATATTCTAACTATTTTAAATTGTTTAGAAAATTTTAATATTGTTCAATATTTTGTTAGAAAAACTTTTTTAAAAAGTTATTAAACATATTGTGTAGTGTCTGCTGCTTTTAAATAATTTTATAATTTTTTTTTAAGTTGTCTGTGCTTGTTACTTTTAAAATTTTCTAATATTTTTGCCGTATTCGTTCAAACAATGTTTTTAAGTGGTTTTCCTAATTACTTATAGAACAAAGTCAACCTATGAATAGAAATTCTTTAAATTAAAAATTTTATTAAAATTCATATAACTTATAATTTATATTGGTACCTAATTAAGTTTTCTAGATACTAATTAAAATTCCATTTATCTTTAAAGTTTATTTATCCCTAGATTACTAACTTCAGTTGGATTATTTTATTAACCATGAGTTAAGAAGTTTTACTCACGTATAATTAAATTGACTAAAGAATAGAATTTATGATTAAATAACGCTGATATTTTAAAATATTTACATACACACTAAAGTATTAGAGACATGGTAGAGAGAAAATTAAATCAACTTCCGTATAACAGATATTATCTTTTAAAGTTCGAAGTGAGTAAATTTTGTTGTTAGCAATCTAGGGTTAAAAAAAATTTATAATACTAACCTAGAAAATTGTCTTAGTTGGTTAGTATTTTTTTTTTATTCCTTTTCCACGCCTTTAAGGAGTATAGGGCATTCACCAAGTTTATTTTAAACTTGGCTTCAGTTTCTTTAATCATAATATTCACTAAGCCGTTGATTACTCGGCTGTAGCTATTGTATAAAGTTATGAAATATGAATGCACAAATGTTAACTTTGTGCGCCATCTATAATCTTACACAAGAATTATTTATATATATTTATTATATCTCATTTTATATTACAATATAAACTATTACGGTATAATTATACAATTTTACGATATTTTTTTATTAGATATGATCCGACCGGGGTTTGAACCCGAGACCTTCCACATGAAAGGCAGCGTCTTTACCACTACGCCATTGGTCAGATAGTTGGTTAGTATAGAGTTTTTTAATTCAATAAGACATTTAAATTAGCGTTATTATCACATTTTTAAAAGATTTTGTAAAAAGTGGCTTATAAAGTTTGTCTGTTTGTTTGTCTATCAATGTCTATCCGTATATTTACAAAAACTTTTACAGCAATTGAAATAGAGAGAAGAAATTTTAACTACAGCTGGATATTTAAAAAAATAATTTCATGGTAAAACTGTTTTCTGGAGTCCCACTCTTTACAGAGCTGCAGCCCTCGCAAATTTCAAAAAAGCAATAAAATAAAAATTTTATATTTAATTTGAATTAATAAGCGCTTTATTAGGCTTTTTTCAATCTGAAAATGGTAAATTAAAGCTGCTTTTATAAGCTTCATTTTTGAAACGTAAATTCATAGGGTTGCCACACGGTACTAAAATTTACCGTTACACCAAACTCAGTTTTTGAAAAATTTTTTCTCCTTTTATATCTCCTAAACGGCTTAGCTGGAAACTTGAAATTTTGGGTAAAGTTAGATCCTCAGAAAGGTCCGAGTCGATTAAGTAAATTTTTTTTATCACTCCCCTTGTTTAGGATCTGTAAAGGGTCGAAAATTTAAATTTTTCTATTTTTAAATAAATAAATGAATACCTGCCCAATTTTTTTTTTAGTTGCTAATCTATAAAATTTCAAAGTTCCAACCTTATATTTTAACAAGTGTTAAAGGTTTCTTTAAATTAAAAGAACCCATTTTTTTAAGATTGAAGAAAGCATCTCTTACTTTTCATGATTTTTGCTTAGATAATAAAATTCAAAAAAAGTTCTAAATTTTAGAGGAAGTCACAATTTAATTCCGTGGTTACAATTCAGAGATGGGGTTAGACCTTTGAGAATCACCATAAGTTTACGTAGTAAAAATTTCAGAACCTTCCCCATTGAAGGTCAATTCGGACTTAAAAATTTCTCATTTTTATAAATCAGTAACTTAGTTACATGTATATTATATATTTCCAGAATTGAACTCAGTATGAAAAACTATATTATAATTTTGAAAATGTGCTTTTTTACAAACCTCTTGGATTTCTTAATCACTTGTTTAAAATATACCTATAATCAAATTGCAATTCAAAAATAAAAACCCTTAATTTAAATAGTAAAAATGCTTATCTAGTTAAATTACTTCTCTAACTAAGTCAAAATTTAATTTTAAGTTTATCTGCATTTAAAAAACTAGTTTTCTCTAAAGAAAAATTTTCAAAATATTAAAAAAACGTTAAGTTTTCAATTTAAATTCTCTAAATATTTAATTTTTCATTTGAAATAAACTAACAATACCAACATGAATTTTAACAATTTAAATGCTGTATTTGGTTTTTTTTAATAAATTGAATTGCGTATGTTTTTGTTTCATTAATTCCATAAATTTTAAAGTTCAGTTTTTGTTTCAATTAATTTTAAACACTTTTATTTTAAACAAGTTTTTTTTTTTCAATTTAAATTTCATAAGAGTTTTAAATGGTATCGTTCTTTAGATTCTTTCAGTAAAACTCTCCATATTGACCTACTAACACCATTATACATATAACTAATAGTTAAATAAAACTTTAAATAATCAGGAAAATGTATTTTGTTTAAATTTCAAAAGGAAAATTGTTTTTTGTTTTTTATCTATATATTGAAATCTACAATAATAAAAGAAAATTTAATTATATTTTTTTGTGTATTTGTGTATGGGTTTGGACTGGATCATGTCGACCACTACCTTTTATTGCGAAAAACAAAGCTTTAACAATTTCGAAAAATAAAAATAGAGAAAAAATTAAGTTGTTTGTTTTTTGTTTTTTTTTTTTTTTAATTTTTATTCTACAGTTTCCCAATTTTTCTATATCTGCTGTTTTGTATATATGTATTATATTATATATGTGTATATGTATACAAACTTTTACTGATTGTAATTTGCTGTTTTATAAAAAAGAAAAACTTAGACTTCAATTTTTATTTTGCCCTTTTCAACAAATTTTTTTTTGTTTTTTTTTTTTTTTTAGTACTTGATGTAAGGGAAAACATTATTATAATGTTCATTTTGGGAAATTGAGTACAAGAAAAAACAAAAGAAAAAACTAAAAAGACATCCATCCCGGTTTGTTTCTGTTACTTTATTTTGTATTTTTCAATATTTATTTTTTTTGTGTTTTACTTGTATTTTAATTTTTCCAAAAAAAAATAAACGAAAATAACGAATTTTATTGTTTTTACATTTACTTCTTGGAATATACAAACGCACCTAATAACGTTTATAAAAGATGTATCTATCATGTATATATTCTTCCATTAAATATATGTATTGAGTTGAGTCTGCCAATTAAATTTTTTTACGAGAAACATTGAGAGCTTCGAAAGCCATCTATTGGAGCTGTGCGTAGCTTCTATAGGTAGTGTGTGACTTTGACATACTAAAACCACAGTATGGCAAACTTTAGAATGGGATCTGTGGTAAAAATGTACTACTTGGTTTCGAGAATAAGGATATGTATAAGGATGTAAAACGATTATTGGAAAAAGGGTTTGGGAAATATAAGGATTCGGGAATAGTTGGGAGTCTATGGATAACTGAATGGGATATTAAAAATGATATTGAGTATTTCCAATTCTATTACGTTGAAGTTTAAGGTTTTCAATTCTGAATTTTAAATTTTCTCCCCTTTTCTAACATTAGATACACTTCTTCTTTAAATTGGGATGGTGTCATAATTCGAAAAAAAAAATTCAAAGTGAGAAAACTCCAAGCAATGAAAAAAATATAATTCAAAAAAAAATGCAAAACTCCAAAAAAAACATTCCAAGTGAAACTAAATTAGCAAGAGTTTTAGAACTGGATTCAAAACCAGGGATATACGATTTTTACAGAATATATTTATACGTGGTACTATGTGAGATTTTCAATTAAGAAAGATCAATTCAATGATGATTTCTATAATTTTAATTATACCACGCGTTTTTAATTTTATGATTTAGGTTTACTTCTTGATTTTCTTAAATCCTACTCCCAAAAATTCTTTCACATCCCAATCTTTTAAACCTAACTTTACAGTTGTATCACAGATTTTTTCCTAAAGTTGGTTTAAAAAGAATAGGACCTGAAATAAAACAACATTTAAAATCGACTCTTTTAGTTCCAAATTCATTATAAATATAAGTAAACAATAAATATGTCAAAATTAATGTCAAAGTTAACCTACTTAATAGTCTGAACGGTAATTACTAAAACTAGATTTTAAGATCTTTTTTATTTTAAATAAAAATTTAATAAAAACAGAAGAATCAAAATATTAGTGATAAAAATTTCTAGCAGACCTAGAAATAAATTTTTAATGTATATTTATTTATTTTATAATAACATTATTATTATTATTATTCGTTTACTTTTCGAACTCGTTCTCCAAATAAAACAAACAAACAAAAAAACAACATTTATATAAAACTAGCTAGTACCCGGTGCGCGTTGCTGCGCCTCTCAATGGAGGTTTAATTGAAGTTGATGTTACTGCAAAAAGTTAACACAAAAATTACACACGGTTTACACATGTAAATTTTAAAATGTATGAAAGCAATCTTTTTAAAACGATTTTTCTAGAATTATCCTAGGATTTTTTGAAACTTTCTGTAATTCAAAGCGGTACAAACTACTTTCCAAAAATTTGACGTAATTTACTTCCAAAAAAATTTTTTTGACCAACCGTAGGACCGATTGTTAACAGTCTCAACTCCATTTTCAAGTTTCTTCACACATATAAAATTTGAGGTCAACCGGTCAAATCGTTTCTAATTTAGAGTTAAGTAACGCAAAAATCTATTAAAAGCCACTGTGCCCCACTGGGTTAACGGAACTACACTTTCTCTTTGGGCAAAGCAGTATTGCGCAAAATTGGACGTAATTTGCTTCCAAATCACTCAACAAAATTTTTTTGAGGCTTTCTTTTTAGCCAAAGCAATACTTCGCAAATTTTGACAATATTAGCTTCCAAAATTATTTTGACCAACCGTCGGGCCGACATGGGTTAACAAATTCCAAATCTGTTAATAGTGTCAACTCAATTCTCATAGGGGAGCACGTATACAAAATTTGAAGAAAATCGGTCAAACCGTTTTAAATTTAGAGTTAAGTATTTTAAAAACCTATAAAAAGCTGTTGGGCCCCAATGGTTAATGCAATACAATCCAATTTTTTTTGGGGCTTTCTTTAAAGCCAAAGTAGAATTTCGTAAAATCGGACAAAATTTGGACCCAAAATTTTTTTTTACCACCCGTCGGCTCAACATGGGTTAACAAATTCCAAAACTATTTATATTGTCAACTCAATTCTCAAGGAGCATCACGTATACAAAATTTGAAGTCAATTGGTTAAACCGTTTCGAATTTAGAGTAAAGTATTGAAAAAACCTATAAAAAGCTGTTGGGCGCAATGGGTTAATGGAACTCAACAAAATTTTTTTTGGGGCTTTCTTTTAACCCAAAGCAGAATTTCGTAAAATCGGACAAAATTTGGGCCCAAAATTTTTTTTAACCACCAGTCGGCCCGACATGGGTTAACAAATTCCAAAACAATTAATAGTGTCTACTCAATTCTCAAAGAGCAACACGTATACAAAATTTTAAGTCAATCGGTCAAACCGTTTTCATTTTAGAACAAAGAAGTTTAAATACTTGTACCACAGCCCCAACTTGGCGGTCGGTTAGAGCAAAATTTTTGGGCCACGATTTCTTTCCGTACCCAAAAACCCCTATATACAAATTTTCATGAAAATCGTCTGGGCAGTTTAGTGGTCTATTCGCTACAAACAAACAAACAAACAAACAAACATACAAACAAACAAACAAACAAACAAATAAACAAACTTTCGCTTTTATATATATAGATAAAAATTTAAAAATATTTAAAGTATAATAATGTTTTAACACACATTTAAACGAACATTAACATAACACATAAAAATATATACATACATATATGACGTATACGTAAATACATGTAAGTGTAAAAGAAATGAAAAGGAACCAAACAACAACAACAACAAAAAAAAAGGATAATTGAATTTCGCAGTAAAATTAGCCATTAGTAACAAACGTAAATATAAATTTTGTAACAATGAAAACTAATACATGAGTTTTTAACAATTTTTCTCTTAATTTTCTTTTTTTTTAATGTATTGATTTTTTGTTTTTTTTTTTTATTTTTTATATATATTTATTTATTTATTGTTTTTTTATTATTTTGTAAACAAATCCTATTATCACCATCATCATCATTTTGCAAACACATCCCATCCCAAACATTATCATTTAAAGCCAATATTTAAACCAATACTTTCCTTTAAATATTTAGCGTTTGTTATAAATTTTATCACTCCATTAAAAACATATTCACAAAATAAAAATATAATTTTATGAAATTGAAATTGAAGTTGAAAGAATTCTCTATATTATTTAGTCTTATTAATTAAATGTTAGCATATATCTGAAACAAATAATACCATTAAATTTAATATAATGATGATTATAATGATAATAGTTTGTTTTTTTTATACATACCTACATTTTATTGTAATATTTGTAATGAAAGTTTGAATAATTATTTCTAATGTAAGTAATTGAATTTAATTGAATTTTTAATTACAACTAATAAAAGAATATAGATTTCTGATTAGAGTAACTGTCCCTATTATGGAATACTACTTTTTATTTTGATGATTGTGTGAACAAAAATTATGTCAGAAACCTGTAAAATGGCTTAAAATGGTCCTTATTAATCTCTCTACTTTATATTAAATTTGTTGAATCTCAACGCTTATAATTTTTTGGGTATAAACATTTATGCAAAAAAAGTCATAATTGGCAAAAAAAAAAAAGTGTCCCTTTTATGGAATATTCCATATTAGGGTCATTTGAACCTAATATGAGATATGCCATATTGAGACCATATATTTTTTTATTTGAAAAAACCATATTTTATTTTAAATAAATGTAATTAATTCTTTTCTTTTAACATAAAATAAGTAAAAATAAATAATAGTTCAAAATTAAAAAAACATTAACAAAAAAACTAAACATAAAACACATTTCAGTTTAAAAAAAAAACATTTCAGAATAAATATTACAAGTTTTTAATTGAAACAGTTACTGCACGACGTGCAAATTAATTGGTCCTTAAAACAATTTTTATGTGCCCACATTTCGCATTGAAAACACGCAATCCAAACTTCACCATCCTTGTACAAATTTTGACAAACAATACAGGATTCATATTTCGATGGTTGTTCTGCCAAATCAAAATCCATATCATCTGTACTATCAGCGCATAAATTTTCATCGAAAAATGAATCAGTTGTGCTGCAGTCTATTTCAGTTTTTTTCTTATTTCTACATTTTGTGTTTACTACTTTACCTTCTTTTGCTGTATTTATTTTGGCTTTCTTTTTTGACTTTTCTTTGAATAAATTAATCCTTTCATTTTTTTTTGATTTTTTAGTTGGTTCTTTAGTGTTATTAATTAATAATGACTCTTTATATGGTGTACTTGTCAAACATGTAGCTTGTGTTAATTTTCTACCTTTTTTTGTTTTTGGTTTAATTCTAGGGACTTCACGAATTTCCCAAGGAGAAATGGAAAAACTTGTGCTAGGCTTAGCGTTTGCTGTTGGTGTTTTTGGACGATCTGTACTTGGACCTGGTTTCGTTTGTTTTTCAGGTGTTTTGTGGTTCTCTGAATTACACTCTAGATCTGCAAATTCCATTTCTGTAGATCCTATGAAATCAGCGTCTGTAAATATTTGTGGGTTAAATGGATAAATTCCACAACATTTGAACCCATTCATAGCTAATTCAGCGGTTTGACATTTTGAAAATGCTTTTGAGAAAATCTCTGCCATATCATAAATGGTAACTTTTCGACCATTTTCCCTAATGAAAATTCTGACAGCTTCACTATAGTAAGACTTTAATGGTCCCATAAATGATCTGTCTAGTGGCTGCATCTTATGCGTGGAATGTGGTGGCAAGGATATAATTGCAACAAAATTTTTTTTGGCCAAATCAATTAATTCAATGTTCCTTGTATGGCTATAATGTCCATCTAAAATTAAAAGAACTGGATCTTCTTTTGTTGGATGTGTTTTTGCAAGAAAGTGTTTAAACCATTCAGTGAATAATGGTAATTGTATCCATCCTGACGGATGATACATTGCAATTGAACCTGCTGGAGCATTTTTCATGAGCTGAAGGTTTGCATTTTTTCGTGGGAAAACAAACATAGGAGCAATAAATTGTCCAGCGGCACTCATACATGTAACAACTGTTACTAAAGAACCTCTTTCTTCTGAAGTCAAAATTCCGATTTGTCGTTTTCCTTTTGACGCTAGTATTTTTGGCTGCTTAGATTGAACAACAGAAAAACCCGTCTCATCCACATTGAATATTCGATCCGGCGAATAACAATGTTTTTGATAACTATTTTCTAAAATATTAAAAAATATATTTACGTTGTTTCTGGTAAAACCAACTGCTCTGGCAAAAGAAGTTCCTGTCGGCCGGCGAATGGAAATTTCCTTTGCGTGGCGTCTCAAAAATCCTTTAAGCCATTTCCGCCCAGCAAGTTCATTAGATTGCGAAAATTTATTTGGCAAATTATTTTTGACCGCCAATTGAAATGCCACAGATTTTATATCGTTTGATGTTAACCCAAAATATCTGGCTTCCATTTCCTTAATGTAACTTACTAGTTCTAATTCCATTGTTGTATTAAAAACCGGTTTTCTGCCTAGAGGAATTTGGGAAATTTCTCTCGCAGTTTTTTCAGTAACTTGACACAGTCTAAACAATGTACTGCGAGGAACATTAAATGTTTTTGCGGTTTTTAAGAATCCCATTTTGTTGTTGCGAATGGCATTTATAGCCCTTTCCATGTCTTCTTGTTTCCATTTTCTTCTCTTTTCAATACTTTTCGGCATCTAAGGGCGAATTATAAATAGGAAACATAAAAATATTAAAGCATAATAACGGTGTTCCTAATATGGAATACAGTTCCTAATATGGTATAGTATTCCATATTGAGAACATGTTGGTATTCCATAATAGGAACACTTTCAACTTCAGAATTAAACATAAATATTTTAAAAATTTTGTAAATTTATTAAATGTTTAATATCATTAGTTAAAAATTTAGTCTTTAATGAATTTATAAATTAATACTTACTTCTATAAAATAGTAAAAAAATTAATAATAATTATACTCCTTGTCACCACTTTAAAAACTTTGAAAAGAAAGATTTCACATTTATTTCTATGCTAACTTTGTTTTTATTATAAATTCAAATATGAGTAAAAAAACTTAGTTTTTTTTAATTTCACTAACTTTTTTCTATTGAATAACAGATGTCACCATCATAGTTAAGAATATATTGAGGTATTCCATATCAGGAACGTATTCCATATTAGGCGCTCTTACTCTACTTTGCTCAGCCCAAAGTCTGAATCCGGAGAATATGAGAAGACATTATCCCGACTTGTAAGTTATTATATAAAATGATTCAAATGATTTTGTATGAAGGTATTATAATAAGTAATTATAATTGTCATAAATATCATTCGTTATCATTAGTAGTCATATGACAACATTCATCAAGTCATAAGTATATACGAGAAAGTGAGTAGAAATCATAAGTCGTCATAAGTAATTTGGGGAAAAAAAACTTTTATTCGAAAAATCAAACATAAAGAGCAACTAGTAAATTTTATTTGAACTTTTTTGACGTTTGTCAAATGATTTGCTATGACAATTATAATTTACATTTTAATATTGTAAATCGTACGTAATCAAATCGATTATAGATTGATCGATCGATATAGTTCGATATAGTTATTATAGTTACGACTATTGTTATTAAGTCAAACGGATTGTTGCCGTATTTAACAAAATTGTAATGACAATTAGTGGAATGTAAGATTAAAATGTCAAAATTAAATATCATAATTAAAGTGGCAAATTAAAATGTCTGATTCAAATGTTAAAATTAAATGGCGCAATGCATAAATAAGACTTCTGTTGTTGATTTGTATATAATGGGCATTTAAACATACATGTATATATATGCAATAAACATTAATTTCGTCAATCAATAAATGTCGTGTTTGTTGGACGTGAAAATATTTTTATACAAATTTAAGGTTACAGTTTTCTAAAGAGTTTCAACGGTTATAAATAAGTTTTACAAAATACGAGTGAGTTTTAGAAAACAATTTCTAAGATTTTGTTTCAAGTTCAATTAAAACTTAACAATTAAGCTTTAATTAGAAACATCGAAGATTAAATTCTATTTTATTATCTGATCAATGGCAAGGGGAATATCGATAATTCAAAATGAAGAATCTCCGGTTCAAACACTGGTCAGATCTTATGTAATAAAAAAAAATATAATTTATAATTTGTATCATAATAGTAATTTCCCTACATTTCAAATTGAAAATGTATACATGTACGGAATCTATTAAATAAATAAATAAATAAATCTAATTTAGAATAAAAGTGGTATAATAATAAATAGATATTAAAGGTTTATGAATAGATTAAACATTAAAATCTATAGTTCAAATAATTAGATTGCATGCATTCAATATATTGGATCCTGTCACTATACAGTTTTTACACTATAGAATTACGTGAACCCAACTACAGTATCTTTATTAACAACTATTAATCGCTATTTATAGTATTTAAATTTATTATTATGTATTCTATTCACTAAATAATAGTAAGGACTAAATCCAAAAATTAATTTATGCAATTTATTTTATACAATTTAAAGTCTTAACCTTGCAAAAATTTTGCCCATTTTAATATTTAGAATAACAGTACATAAATCAGTATCGCACATACATTTATATATATATATTACTTAAACATTATTTTATTGATCTCTTGTGTACTTATATATGCTTAAAAATTCATTTAAGTGAAATCGAAAATATGTAATCGGTATGGAATGAAGTGGCAATACTTGAAATTTATTTAATATCAATGTTTATTCAATAAGTAAACATAAAATGAAAATAATTTATTGATTATATTATATAATGTATTATATAAAAACAAAATTATTTATATATGTATATGTGAATGTAAATGAAATAATTAACAAAAATGTATAAAATTTCACTTAAATATTATATAGAGTTTCAGAGCAACGAAGCAGTTCAATTGATAGCCATTTTTACAATAAAAAGGAATGGAATTTAATCTGAATTATATAAATCTGAAGATACAATATTATTATATTATATATAAATTCGCTTTAACTATATATATATAGATTCTTGAAATTCGTTAGATAGTTTCGTTTTTCGTAATTAAGTATATATATTAATATAGTATATACATATATATGTATGTGTGTGTAATACAATAATATATTATAAGTATACATATTATTACACTTTATCTAAGGATAAAATTGATGCCAAAAATATTTTCAATCAATGATTATTCTCGCAAATTTAATTACAAATACAAACCATTAACAATATATATGTATATTATATGTATATATATATATACACAAAATACAACAATAAGTAAAAATTTGAAGTTTTCAATTTGGAAATTAATGCTTGATGTGTTAAAAAAAAAAAAGTTAAAGAAATTCCAAAATATATTTTAGCATCTTAAGTAATTTAGTTAATTGAATCAAAAATTCAACAATAAAAACAATTTTTACTGTTATAAAATAAAAGAAGAAGTGAAGTTCAATTCAATAACAAACAATTTAAAGATAGGATAAATTTAAGATTAAGATCTTATTATATTCGTTTTCCATTCATAAGTATATTAAATGTTCCATTGATAAAATGGGAACTTAAGTCCTGAGATCTAAGAATCCTGACTTATTTTATGGCTCAGTTGATTGATTTGATTTAAAATCCAGAGTTGTATATTAAGTATACAATTTATAAAAATGGGACCTTAAGTCCTTAAATCTAAAAAGTCTGACTTTTTATATGGTCAAATTGATTGCTTTAATTTAAAATCCAGAGCTGTATATTAAAAGTAAAATTGATAAAATGGGGCCTTAAGTCCTGAGATCTACGAAGCCTAACAGCGAAGTAGCACAGATGAATATCCAAAAATTTCTCAATGCGTTGAATTTTTAACGGTAAATCCCCTTATTACTCCTTTATAAGTTATCACCTAAGTATTTAATTGGTGTATGAATAAAATTGGCGTTTACAAACCACTTATTCTTAAACTGCTTGCCCCGCACGATATCTACGACGATTCAGGTAGTTATGCGTTTAAGTTCAACTCTTTCTGTTGCTGAATGCATCTAATCTGCTACTGCTGAATCCATCAGGTATATTATTGAATTTTTGATATTATGCAGCCTTGTATTTTCTTCCAATAACTTTTTTAGGGTCTATTAAGTTTTATTCCTTTTAATGTAGGAACTCCTATTTAATTATCTAGCTTAAATGAGAACTATTCCGTTGTCTGAGACACTTTGGCGTCTCAGACAGTTTGGCGTCTGAGACTTTTTGGTGTCTGAGGCTATTTGGCGTCTGAGACTTTTTGGCATCTGAGCTTATTTGGCAATTCTTATTTACCAAACTATGCACTTTATAGAGTATTTGTAGTTATCCTATTATTTAAAAAAAACTATTATTCCGATATAACGGTGTTTTTGTCCATTAAAGTTTTTCAAAATATTCAATTGTATATTATATAAGTTTTTCTTTTATATTGCTTTTCTAATCTCTACTGGATCTCATTTGTTTATATCTTTTTTTGCATTGGGGGATCCATTCTAAGCAAGTTCTATTTTATAAATAGCCTTCCTAAAAACAAAAAAAAAAAACAAAATAGAATAAAACTCCAGTATATTTTAATACTTTTAATCTGGTAATAACTTTCAGCTGGCGTAATAACAGTTATTTTTAACTTTTATTAAGTTTTATATTCACACTCATTTGTTAATTATTGTGGGTCTTTATTTGTTTTTTTTTTGTTTTTTTTTAAGTCTATGTTTGTGTATTCAAAAGTTTTATCTATAATGTTTCATTGTATAATTTTATTAAAAAAAAACAAAAACAAAAAAAAAACAATTTTAATACAATAAAGAAAAATAAAGGAAATTTTGTATAATAATAAAGAATTAAAAAAAAACTTATCAACTGATTAAAGTTTTCATTTGTCTTATTTTTTTTGTATTTTAAATATTAGTTAATTAACAATTTAAGAATTAAGTAGTATATAATATACCATATATATATATATATATATATATATAGCTTAAGCTATTTTATTATATAATTATTTTGGAAAAAGTACTGGAAAATTTTGAAAATTTAAAGTTAAACAATATGATATACAAAGCTTTAAAATGAACTTGTTTTAATATTTTAAATAAGAAAATTTTCAAAATATCCAATAGATACAAACTGGGTTCGACAGTTTTACTTAGTTGTAAGCATGTAAAAATAATCAATATTGATATTCTTAAATAATTATTTTAACTAATTTTAATAGTTTGTTAAATAAACCGGGACTTTATTCCATAAACTACTTGGTAATGTAATAATAAAATAAAATAAAAAAAACATTTTTTTCAATATATACTTTTATTAAAGTAGTTCTAGCCCTAAAATTAAGTAAATAAAAAATTTAAAGTAGATCTTGGGAATTTGTTACTGTTTTAATATAAAAGTAAATTGCTGAAATGAGAGACAGTTCTTCTTTCAGTTAATTTTAATTCAGCAATTTACTTTTATATTAAAACATTTTTAAATGCAAA
>CAUJBZ010000298.1:0-176648 GCA_963082915.1 Dolichopus griseipennis | reverse complement strand
AATTGGTCGATTTATAGAAAGGATAGGGACTTTTTCTCTACAAACTGCACCCGTGGAGGCGGTGTTTTACTTGCAGTAAATAATAACCTTTCTAGTATTCCACTAATCACTAGGACCTCCCACACTTTCGATCACCAATTTATTAGAGTAAACTTAGGTAATAATTTTCTTTACCTAGGAATTGTTTACTTTCCACCAAATTCTGACAATTCCTCATATTCTGAATTTTTCGATATTTATCACGATATTATATCTAAAATGAATGAGGATGATTCAATTTTTATTTTTGGCGATTTCAATCGTCCATCATTATCTTTTATAGAAGATGATTCAGATAATTTGTTATTACCAATTAACTTTCATGATGAAATTGATTTTGACATTATTTCGGAGTTCTATGGTAATGATTTACAACAAATTATAAATTTTCCAAATAAAAACAATAAGTGGCTAGATCTTGCATTTTCAAATGCATATGACAGAGTGGTGGTAAAACTCGCTGATGATGCAGTCAACCTGTTCACTAACACTCCTCATCATAACGCAGTCATCTTCGAAATTTCCACTTCTATGCCTCAATTTGCGAAATGTTACAATAATAATATTGTATATGACTTTTTTAACGCTGATTATCAAAGCATTAATAATGCTTTATCAATTTTAAATTGGGACGACCTGTTAATACAACAGGATATTAACTCTTCAATCTCTATCTTTTACTTAAAAATATTTGACATAATTAACTGCTTTGTGCCAAAAATTCGTAAAAAAGATAAAACAACAGAACCTTGGCTTAATAGAGAAATTAGGACATTGCGTAATCAACGCAACAAACTTTACAAAAAAAATTAAAGCTACGAAGGATCCTAATGTTATTTTACTTAACAGGTACAACGATCTTGTTTTAGAATTTAAACAGAAATCAAATCTAGCATACGATAATTATGTCAATGAAATTGGTAATAAATTAATTACAGATCCAAAAAAGTTTTTTGACTTCATTAATACAAAGCGAAAAACATATGGATATCCAAGTTCTATGTCTAAAGATATGTTTTTTCTTCTTGCCCTAATGTAATCTGTAATTTCTTTGCAGATTGTTTTCAAAAAGTTTATAGGCCATTAGATTCGCGTATCAATTTCGCTTTTCCTATTTCACTTAATAGATCTAATTCAATTATTACAGATTTATATCTTTCTGAAAACGAAATATTTGAAGCAATTACCAACCTTGATACAAAAAAAGGTGTTGGACCCGACTTGATCCCACCTTCTTTTTTATATAATTGTGCCAATTATTTGACGCAACCGCTTAATTTTATTTTTAATCTATCGCTTTCGACAGGCATTTTTCCGTATGCGTGGAAATCTTCTTTTTTGACCCCCATTTATAAAAAGGGTGACAAAGCTTCCGTCGAAAACTACCGTGGTATAGCTATCTTATCCACTATTCCAAAATTGTTCGAAAAAATTGTAGTTAGTAAAATTACACCCATCATAAATACAAAATTAAACGAACAACAACATGGATTTAGAAAAGGTCGTTCTACTACAACTAATCTTACGGTTTACACATCGGAAATACTAAATGAAATGGAAAATGGTTATCAAGTTGATGCTATCTACCACGGATTTTAGCAAAGCTTTCGATCGTGTGGATCACAATATTTTGCTTAAAAAGCTTGAAACTTTAGGCATTTCAGGTTCTTTCCTCGCTTGGCTTTGCTCTATATCTTACTGAAAGAACTCAAAATATTAAATTTCAAGGTTATTTATCAAACACAATTAATGTCACCTCAGGAGTGCCGCAAGGTAGCCATTTAGGCCCACTTCTATTTAATATTTTTATTTCAGACCTTTCTAGAAAATTAGAGGGTGTATCACATATTGCATTTGCTGACGATCTTAAAATTTACCACGTTATCAAAAACAGTTCTGATTTGGCATTACTTCAATCAAATTTACATTCTTTACAAGAATGGTGTTTCTACAATAAATTAGAACTTAACATAGCGAAATGCAAGGTCATAAGCTTCACACGTAAAAGATCTACAATGTTTTTCGACTATGCAATAGATAACAAAGTTCTTGAAAGGGTGTCCAGTATAACCGATCTTGGCATTCTTCTGGACTATAAGCTTAACTTCCATATTCACTATGATCATATGATTTCCAAAGCAAGCAAAATGTTAGGTTTTATTAAGAGAAGAGCTAAAGAATTTAATAACCCAGCAGTAACAAAAGCTCTCTATTGCTCGTTAGTTCGATCTATTCTAGAATACGGTAACATCGTATGGGATCCAGCGTTTCAATTACATTCCAACAGAATAGAATCCGTTCAGAAACAATTCCTTTTGTTTGCCTTGAGAAACCAATATAATCCTACAGACTATTCTACTCTTCCAAGCTATGCTGTAAGACTTAATTCATTGAATATGTTAACCTTATCTTCACGTAGGCAAATGCTTTCATCTTACTTTACCTTTGACGTCATAAAAAAAAGTATTGACGTTCAATTCTTAGTAAATAAGATTAGACTAAACAATGTAGTCAGAAATACAAGAAACACTAAATTTTTATTAGAAAATACACACAGAACAGAATACGGAAGAAATGAGCCAATAAACAGATGTTGCACTATATTCAACAAACACAGTCATCTTTTTTCATCAGACATATCAAGAAACTCTTTTAAACATAAATTAAAACAGAAATTCCTAAATGACCTAAATACTTAAATTACCTAATTACTTTGTAAACATTTAAAATTTTTTCAAGTTCAAGTTCATATACATATCACATACATTCCAATTATTTATATCTCATACTGTGTTTTTGTCCTGTAAGCATTTTCGTTTTTTTGTTTTAAAATTTAGTATATAGTACAACTTTTTAATTTTTCATTGTAAATTTTTAACTTAGTAATCAAATTTGTATTTTTTTTTGTTTATGCATTTTGTTAGCTTTAATTTTTTTTTGTTTTTTTCAATAGCTGTAAGATATTTTTTGTAAAAACCTTGTTTTGGTTTAATAAATAAAATAAAAATAAAAATAAAAAATAAACATTGTAATACATTAAAATTTTGTTGAATAAATTAGAAGTGTCGTTAATTTGTACAAGCGTTAGCTAGTATTTAAAGTACAGCGCGGACTGCATATGGGCGAAATCAGCCCAAGGGTTCGGATTCTGGACCTTTTAATCGGTCTCAGGGCTAACGAACATAAATAAAAAATCACTATAAAAAAACAACTAATGACGCTATCTTCATAAAATTTGGTAATGAAACTACGGCGGTGATTGCGTACGATGGGGAGGATCAATTAGTGAAGATGAGAACCAGCCACATAGTTCCGAAGGCCTTAAAGCATATTTTCGAAATTAATAAAGATTGTAAATTCAACCAAATTTAGAAGTTTCAAATTTGGCACATAGGTGCTCTTTCCTATTTCCTGCGTGTTCACCTAATTTTGGATCAATCAGGGTGGTGGTTCAGTACCCCTCTTAGATCCCCGAAGGTTTAAAAGGCTCTTGTTTGTTCCTGCACACCGCCTTTGCTTATTATTTCAGGTTTTCTGAACTAAATGTCCTACATTGTGCAGACGAGCGTCACTAAATCCAGGAAGTTTATTTCGTTTTCTTCCGGCCGTTTTTGGAAGGTTTTTGTACTGTAATAAATACGACATAGCTAAATCAGTGCGAAAACTAAGTTGAGTCATTTTTGAAGTTGAATTTGATCGTGCTAGCAACCAAGCATTTTGCGCAGAAACATCAAGAAGTCATGTAAATATTGACCACCACCATTTTTTTCCACGAATCGATATACGATATGTATTAACATTCTGATCCATTCTGGCTGTTCCTCCCATTTTTTGATTATAATTTTGAATGGCATGGGGAATACTTATAAAATCGTATTTGAGTTCACTTTTACTCCATCGCTTCACACTTCCTGCAGGATCAGCTGCTAAACATGTAGATGTAACCGTGACAACCGAATTGTCTTTCCAGCGAGTAACAAACTAATTATTGTTGTTGAATGTTACTGTTACCACTTGTTGATGACCTCTTTTTTTTGTTTCAAAGTCTTGTATACTTGAAAGACAGCTATTATTTCCCAAACGATTGGCTCTTGTTGTTCCAGTACAATTATACTCTCGACTTTTTAATTTTGCCAATAGTGAAAATGAAGTGAATAAGTTATCACAAAGAGATATGGTATGGAAAATTCGGATTTACTGAAGGGATATTGATCTAGCAAATAAAGTACTGTAGATGCACACTTCCCAAAAGTCTTTTCTCTTTCTTCGTCACCTTTAAAAGTTTTGCCTTGATATGGATCAAAAAATTAGCGGATATTTACCGCACTTAGGATCAAGATAGTAAAATTCGTACCCTTCATCGGAAGAACCATTAAACTTAAAATTCATAAATTAGGTTTTACTACTAATAGCTAATTTATGTTTATAAAACCTATATTTAACAATTTCTACTAATTCATTTTGATTACTACAGGAATAAGTAAAGACTGTGTCATCTGCAAAAGCAGTAAGAATATCTTTAAATTTTTGTAAAAATAGGGAATTAATATAATTTAAGAAACGTATAGGTCCAACAACAGCACCTTGCGGAACCCCTCTATCAATGCTAAGACCCTACTAAAGTTGTTATTAATTTTAACTTTTTGCTTCCTATTGAATAAATAAGACTGAAACCAAAAATTCATAAAACCACGAAAACCAATATTGTACAATTTACGTAATAAAATTTTGTGATCAACTTAGTCAAATGCTTTAGTGGTATCAATTAATAATGCAGAGGGCATTTTGCTGTCATTAAGGGCCTAATAAATTTGAACTTCAACAATGCACCCTCAGAATTTTAGAATTTTTCAATTTCATAATTGTAGAATGTAACTCAAACGCAGTAATTGACTTAGAAAAAAAACTATCAGTCTGAAAAGGTTCACTTGCAACAACTTTATTAAGTATATCAAAAGAATAATCTTCGAAATCAAATTGCCTATTAATATTAGTAAACAAACAATTAAAGTGATTCGCAACTTTCCTGGGTCACAAATCAGGATATTATCAATTTCTAACAAATATTCTTTACTACATTTAGCTTTATTCAAAAGATTATCCACAATTTCCCATTCTTTTTACATTCGTGTTACCTTTACATGATTCAAATCTATATTCAAAAAAGTTATCTTTACATCTTATAACGTCGATATTGATTTCTTTACATAACTTATCATTATATTTATTCAAACGATTTAAATTACCGTGCTTTTTCTTTACCATAATTAATTTATTTCGTCTCTTAATTTTATTAAGAAGAGTTTGCTTCATCCGAGGTTACAAGCCTTCTTTTTTAGCTACTCTAACTGAACTAGTAGAACAAGTACTTATATGATCTGACAGAATTTAAATAAATTTTTCAAAAGCTAATAAAGGATCATTAAGTGAATAAACTTCACCACAAAATTCTGAACTTAAACAATCTTTTAATTTCCATACATCTATACGGTCGCAAGGATATTTAATGGGCTTTTTAATCAAATTAGGAAATGGTTGACTAAACCTTAAACCAGTCATAACATGATCTGTAATTCTTATATCGTGAATGAAACTTTGAAACACAATATTACAGTTTTTTTGAAATCTAATGAAAATATGTTCAAAACATGCCTTAGTAAAAGTAGTTATACGAGTAGGTTCATTAATTAACGAGAGAAACCCACAAGAAGCCATTAATAATTTATATTCATCCACATCATTACAAGTACTTGAAAGATTCAATTCAAGTCACCTAGTATAACGCAATTCTTAATTTTAATATTAGCCAAATATTCAGAAAATACACACTAAAATTAGTTTATACTACATACATGCAATCTATATACACAGACACAACAAAATTCCATTCTTCCAATATGAAATACTACATTTATAATATCCGCACTACATAAGTGAACATATGCGACTTTACATTTCAAATCATTTTTCACAAATACACCTACAGCACCAGCAGCATAATTGTAATAACAAACGTAGCAAAAAAATTGTAATGTGAATTTATAGCAAAATTATTTTTTTCATTATCATAAATCCAGATTTCACTTAAAAAAATTAATTCCCCGAAAGAGATGATAAATATGCTGGTAAAGGGTCAAAATTCTTACGCATACTTATGATATTATGAAGCACAAGACAAAATTTATTTAATGTATCATTTTCTTGACTACAATTCAAGAACAGATGATAAATATGCTGGTAATGGGTCAAAATTCTTACGCATACTTCTGATATTATGAAGCACAAGACAAAATTTATTTAATGTATCATTTTCTTGACTACAATTCTAAAAATTCGAATTATCTTTAAAGCTATTATAATTAAAATTATTAATTAAAGAAGGAATTTCAATATTAAGAAAAGAAGGAAGTTCAACTAAATTTACTACATTATTTTACATTATAGTTATTTATGTACAATTAAATAAAAATGTTTATTTTAAACCTTTAAGATCATTAAATGATTTTATTTTAAAAACCCTATCTCCTTCCTTCTTTCTTAATAAAATAGTTGAATTTCTCAACCGTTGTTTAACCTCTCAAGTTTTTTTCAGCAACTCACGCATAGATTCAGTAAGACTCTCATTAATGTAAATAGGTATGCTTCCATCGCCAAAAGCTGCAGCATTCAATTTCCCCTTCAACGTATATTTCTTATTCATTATTTTTTCCTTAGTTTTGAGTGTAGAGAATTTAACTGCAGTAACGCTTTTTGTTTTAGGATATTTGAGGAAGAAGAATTAGTTATAGCTGAATTCTCAGAGAGAGCTTTACTGTTTGCTGAATTAAGAGAAAGAACTTTAACAAAAATCTCTTTAGTTTTTTTAACAAAGCAGCTTTCAATTTCTTCTTCAAGTATTTTAATTAATTATAATGATTATTTTTACGACTTACATGAAAAATATTGCTACATTCATTGTTGACCGCTGCTTCTTTAGTAGGTGAACAATGTTTACTCTAGTTGCCTGATTTTGTCTGTTGTCCTATTTTTCTCTATTTCACCTTTACTATTTCACCTTCTATTTCACTTTTACACCTTTCAGTTTATTTTCTTATAATAAAATTCTAATTTTATTTAGTTTTTTCTTTTTTGTTGCAGTATTTTTTAAATTTTTTTTTATACAAATTCTATACTAATTCACTTATACTGTGCCTAGACCGGCCTCACTGTAGGTATCGTAGAAAAAAGGCTTGATCACAGTAAAAATCAGTAGAAATCAATGTTTACTTTAAAAATTTAATTTTATATTAAGTTTTAGATAATTTTAAAAAAATTTTATTGATTTTTCACCAACCGAGTGTTATTCACGCTACTAAACGAATTGTGGTCCCTGCTCCCTTGGATTTTTGATCCTCAGGTCCCTGCTCCCTTGGATCTTTTGATCCTCGGGTCCCTGCTCGGCGCCAGTTAAAGTTTCACGGGTAATCTGTTTCCTTTTTTAAAAAATTTTAAAAATAAAAAGATTTGTTTTAATTTTTAAGAAATTATGTCTTTATTATTAGACTTCTGATTTTAGAATACAATTTTCTTACAGAGTTACATTTATTTATAATATTCAATTTTACCATATTTTACTTATCTTTACTTCCCTATTCATAAAACCTCAAAATGGTAATCTCATTTAATTATTTATTTAGTTAATTAGTTTAAAAATGCATTTCCTCATTCTGAAGTTTTGAAAATAAAAATTAAAAAATTATAAATCAAAAGAAATATTTATTTAACAAAAATCAATATTAACAGATTTTAACCCAAATGGCCATATTATAATTTCATATAAAAAATGTTTACTTAACAAAAATCAATTTTAACCCAAATGGTCATTAAAGTAGTACAAAATTAAAAATGCTGTCTTATAATATTTAATTGATAGTATTTTGTATTTATTTATGTTCATAATATTTCATTCATTAACAATAATAAAAAATTTTAAAACATTGAACTTGATAAATAAAATTATATCATATTACAATTCTGATAATTTTATTATAAAAAAAAATGAATAATTTATTATGAGCTTTTTTAATATTTACTATGAGTTATTTATTACTCAATGTACAGCATTACATAGAAACATTGTATTGTTGGGCAACATTGTATTACATTAAAATTTTGTTGAATAAATTAGAAGTGTCGTTAATTTGTACAAGCGTTAGCTAGTATTTAAAGTACAGCGCGGACTGCATATGGGCGAAATCAGCCCAAGGGTTCGAATTCTGGACCTTTTAATCGGTCTCAGGGCTAACGAACATAAATAAAAAATCACTATAAAAAAACAACTAATGACGCCATCTTCATAAAATTTGTGTTGTAGGGTACTGGTAATGAAACTACGGCGGTGATTGCGTACGATGGGGAATGGACAAGGGGTTCGGAACTTAGAACTTTTTGATCGAATTTTGGCCAAACGAGCATAATTCTGCAACCAATGAAGATAGAACCTCCAAATTTGGTATCAGGGTGTCTCTTTCTATTTCCTTAGTTACCTTGAAATTTGGGATCAATTAGTGAAGCTGAGAACCAGCCACACAGTTCCGAAGGCCTTAAAGCATATTTTCGAAATTAATAAAGATTGTAAATTCAACCAAATTTAGAAGTTTCAAATTTGGCACATAGGTGCTCTTTCCTATTTCCTGCGTGTTCACCTAATTTTGGATCAATCAGGGTGGTGGTTCAGTACCCCTCTTAGACCCCCGAAGGTTTAAAAGGCTCTTGTTTGTTCCTGCACACCGCCTTTGCTTATTATTTCAGGTTTTCTGAACTAAATGTCCTACATTGTGCAGACGAGCGTCACTAAATCCAGGAAGTTTATTTGGTTTTCTTCCGGCCGTTTTTGGAAGGTTTTTGTACTGTAATAAATACGACATAGCTAAATCAGTGCGAAAACTAAGTTGAGTCATTTTTGAAGTTGAATTTTGTTCGTGCTAGCAACCAAGCATTTTGCGCAGAAACATCAAGAAGCCATGTAAATATTGACCACCACCATTTTTTCCCACGAATCGATATACGATATGCATTAACATTCTGATCCATTCTGGCTGTTCCTCCCATATTTTGATTATAATTTTGAATGGCATGGGGAATACTTATAAAAACGTATTTGAGTTCACTTTTACTCCATCGCTTCACACTTCCTGCAGAATCAGCTGCTAAACATGTAGATGTAACCGTGACAACCGAATTGTCTTTCCAGCGAGTAACAAACAAATTATTGTTGTTGAATGTTACTGTTGCCACTTGTTGATGACCTCTTTTTTTTGTTTCAAAGTCTTGTATATTTGAAAGACAGCTATTATTTCCCAAACGATTGGCTCTTGTTGTTCCAGTACAATTATACCCTCGACTTTTTAATTTTGCCAATAGTGAAAATGAAGTGAATAAATTATCACAAGAGATATGGTATGGAAATTCGGATTTACTGAGGGGATATTGATCTAGCAAATAAAGTACTTTAGATGCACACTTCCCAAAAGTCTTTTCTCTTTCTTCGTCACCTTTAAAAGTTTTGCCTTGATATGGATCAAAAAATTAGCGGATATTTACCACACTTAGGATCATGATAGTAAAATTCGTACCCTTCATCGGAAGAACCATTAAACTTAAAATTCATAAATTAGGTTTTACTACTAATAGCTAATTTATGTTTATAAAACCTATATTTAACAATTTCTACTAATTCATTTTGATTACTACAGGAATAAGTAAAGACTGTGTCATCTGCAAAAGCAGTAAGAATATCTTTAAATTTTTGTAAAAATAGGGAATTAATATAATTTAAGAAACGTATAGGTCCAACAACAGCACCTTGCGGAACCCCTCTATCAATGCCTAAGACCCTACTAAAGTTGTTATTAATTTTAACTTTTTGCTTCCTATTGAATAAATAAGACTGAAACCAAAAATTCATAAAACCACGAAAACCAATATTGTACAATTTACGTAATAAAATTTTGTGATCAACTTAGTCAAATGCTTTAGTGGTATCAATTAATAATGCAGAGGGCATTTTGCTGTCATTAAGGGCCTAATAAATTTGAACTTCAACAATGCACCCTCAGAATTTTAGAATTTTTCAATTTCATAATTGTAGAATGTAACTCAAACGCAGTAATTGACTTAGAAAAAAAACTATCAGTCTGAAAAGGTTCACTTGCAACAACTTTATTAAGTATATCAAAAGAATAATCTTCGAAATCAAATTGCCTATTAATATTAGTAAACAAACAATTAAAGTGATTCGCAACTTTCCAGGGTCACAAATCAGGATATTATCAATTTCTAACAAATATTCTTTACTACACTTAGCTTTATTCAAAAGATTATCCACAATTTCCCATTCTTTTTACATTCGTGTTACCTTTACATGATTCAAATCTATATTCAAAAAAGTTATCTTTACATCTTATAACGTCGATATTGATTTCTTTACATAACTTACCATTATATTTATTCAAACGATTTAAATTACCATGCTTTTTCTTTACCATCATTAATTTATTTCGTCTCTTAATTTTATTAAGAAGAGTTTGCGTCATCCAAGGTTACAAGCCTTCTTTTTTAGCTACTCTAACTGAACTAGTAGAACAAGTACTTATATGATCTGACAGAATTTAAATAAATTTTTCAAAAGCTAATAAAGGATCATTAAGTGAATAAACTTCAACACAAAATTCTAAACTTAAACAATCTTTTAATTTCCATACATCGATACGGTCGCAAGGATATTTAATAGGCTTTTTAATCAAATTAGGAAATGGTTGACTAAACCTTAAACCAGTCATAACATGATCTGTAATTCTTATATCGTGAATGAAACTTTGAAACACAATATTACAGTTTTTTTTGAGATCTAATGAAAATATGTTCAAAACATGCCTTAGTAAAAGTAGTTATACGAGTAGGTTCATTAATTAACGAGAGAAAACCACAAGAAGCCATTAATAATTTATATTCATCCACATCATTACAAGTACTTGAAAGATTCAATTCAAGTCACCTAGTATAACGCAATTCTTAATTTTAATATTAGCCAAATATTCAGAAAATACACACTAAAATTAGTTTATACTACATACATGCAATCTATATACACAGACACAACAAAATTCCATTCTTCCAATATGAAATACTACATTTATAATATCCGCACTACATAAGTGAACATATGCGACTTTACATTTCAAATCATTTTTCACAAATACACCTACACCACCAGCAGCATAATTGTAATAACAAACGTAGCAAAAAAATTGTAATGTGAATTTATAGCAAAATTATTTTTTTCATTATCATAAATCCAGATTTCACTTAAAAAAATTAATTCCCCGAAAGAGATGATAAATATGCTGGTAAAGGGTCAAAATTCTTACGCATACTTCTGATATTATGAAGCACAAGACAAAATTTATTTAATGTATCATTTTCTTGACTACAATTCAAGAACAGATGATAAATATGCTGGTAATGGGTCAAAATTCTTACGCATACTTCTGATATTATGAAGCACAAGAAAAAATTTATTTAATGTATCATTTTCTTGACTACAATTCAAAAAATTCGAATTATCTTTAAAGCTATTATAATTAAAATTATTAATTAAAGAAGGAATTTCAATATTAAGAAAAGAAGGAAGTTCAACTAAATTTACTACATTATTTTACATTATAGTTATTTATGTACAATTAAATAAATTTTTATTTTAAACCTTTAAGATCATTAAATGATTTTATTTTAAAAATCCTATCTCCTTCCTTCTTTCTTAATAAAATAGTTGAATTTCTCAACAGTTGTTTAACCTCTCAAGTTTTTTTCAGCAACTCACGCATAGATTCAGTAAGACTCTCATTAATGTAAATAGGTATGCTTCCATCGCCAAAAGCTGCAGCATTCAATTTCCCCTTCAACGTATATTTCTTATTCATTATTTTTTCCTTAGTTTTGAGAGTAGAGAATTTAACTGCAGTAACGCTTTTTGTTTTAGGATATTTGAGGAAGAAGAATTAGTTATAGCTGAATTCTCAGAAAGAGCTTTACTGTTTGCTGAATTAAAAGAGAAAGAACTTTAACAAAAATCTCTTTAGTTTTTTTAACAAAGCAGCTTTCAATGTCCCCTTCAAGAATTTGCTCACCTAATACATTGGAGATTAAAGTTATTACTTTAGATCTCACATTATTTTGTTGCATATCTTTGTTTCTATTTATATAAAAATATAATTTTCATATATTTTTTTATTTAAATTTATTTATTATTTTGAAATGTTTTTTTTTTTTTTTGTACTCTTTTTGAAGGTACTTGTTGACGGAACACCAAGTAAATTTAAAAAATTTACGAGGATTTTAGATTTTAAAAATTTCCTTTTCTCCCCTTTTTGGAGATACTAATTATTGACGGAACAAACACCAAGTAAAAACTTACAAGGGTTTACAATTTTTAAATTGATTAGGAAAGAACACTATGTTCCCTTCTTAATATTTTTTTTTTGGTTTTAAAATTAAAATTTATATTTAATTTTAGTTTAATTAATTATTATTACTATAACAATTATGTTTATTTTAACTTACGTAAGCGTAAAAATTATCATTATAAATTAATTACTTATAATGATTATTTTTACGACTTACATGAAAAATATTGCTACATTCATTGTTGACCGCTGCTTCTTTAGTAGATGAACAATGTTTACTCTAGTTGCCTGATTTTGTCTGTTGTCCTATTTTTCTCTATTTCACCTTTACTATTTCACCTTCTATTTCACTTTTACACCTTTCAGTTTATTTGCTTATAATAAAATTCTAATTTTATTTAGTTTTTTCTTTTTTCTTGCAGTATTTTTTAAATTTTTTTTATACAAATTCTTTACTAATTCACTTATACTGTGCCTAGACCGGCCTCACTCTAGGTATCGTAGAAAAAAGGCTTGATCACAGTAAAAATCAGTAGAAATCAATGTTAACTTTAAAAATTTAATTTTATATTAAGTTTTAGATAATTTTAAAAAAATTTTATTGATTTTTCACCAACCGAGTGTTATTCACGCTACTAAACGAATCGTGGTCCTTGCTACCTTGGATTTTTGATCCTCAGGTCCCTGCTCCCTTGGATCTTTTGATCCTCGGGTCCCTGCTCGGCGCCAGTTAAGGTTTCACGGGTAATCTGTTTCCTTTTTTAAAAAATTTTAAAAATAAAAAGATTTGTTTTAATTTTTAAGAAATTATGTCTTTATTATTAGACTTCTGATTTTAGAATACAATTTTCTTACAGAGTTACATTTATTTATAATATTCAATTTTACCATATTTTACTTATCTTTACTTCCCTATTCATAAAACCTAAAAATGGTAATCTCATTTAATTATTTATTTAGTTAATTAGTTTAAAAATGCATTTCCTCATTCTGAAGTTTTGAAAATAAAAATTAAAAAATTATAAATCAAAAGAAATATTTATTTAACAAAAATCAATATTAACAAATTTTAACCCAAATGGCCATATTATAATTTCATATAAAAAATGTTTACTTAACAAAAATCAATTTTAACCCAAATGGTCATTAAAGTAGTACAAAATTAAAAATGCTGTCTTATAATATTTAATTGATAGTATTTTGTATTTATTTATGTTCATAATATTTCATTCATTAACAATAATAAAAAATTTTAAAACATTGAACTTGATAAATAAAATTATATCATATTACAATTCTGATAATTTTATTATAAAAAAAAATGAATAATTTATTATGAGCTTTTTTAATATTTACTATGAGTTATTTATTACTCAATGTGCAGCATTACATAGAAACATTGTATTGTTGGGCAACATTGTATTACATTAAAATTTTGTTGAATAAATTAGAAGTGTCGTTAATTTGTACAAGCGTTAGCTAGTATTTAAAGTACAGCGCGGACTGCATATGGGCGAAATCAGCCCAAGGGTTCGGATTCTGGACCTTTTAATCGGTCTCAGGGCTAACGAACATAAATAAAAAATCACTATAAAAAAACAACTAATGACGCCATCTTCATAAAATTTGTGTTGTAGGGTACTGGTAATGAAACTACGACGGTGATTGCGTACGATGGGGAATGGACAAGGGGTTCGGAACTTAGAACTTTTTGATCGAATTTTGGCCAAACGAGCATAATTCTGCAACCAATGAAGATAGAACCTCCAAATTTGGTATCAGGGTGTCTCTTTCTATTTCCTTAGTCTCCTTGAAATTTGGGATCAATTAGAACCAGCCACACAGTTCCGAAGGCCTTAAAGCATATTTTCGAAATTAATAAAGATTGTAAATTCAACCAAATTTAGAAGTTTCAAATTTGGCACATAGGTGCTCTTTCCTATTTCCTGCGTGTTCACCTAATTTTGGATCAATCAGGGTGGTGGTTCAGTACCCCTCTTAGACCCCCGAAGGTTTAAAAGGCTCTTGTTTGTTCCTGCACACCGCCTTTGCTTATTATTTCAGGTTTTCTGAACTAAATGTCCTACATTGTGCAGACGAGCGTCACTAAATCCAGGAAGTTTATTTGGTTTTCTTCCGGCCGTTTTTGGAAGGTTTTTGTACTGTAATAAATACGACATACCTAAATCAGTGCGAAAACTAAGTTGAGTCATTTTTGAAGTTGAATTTGATCGTGCTAGCAACCAAGCATTTTGCGCAGAAACATCAAGAAGCCATGTAAATATTGACCACCACCATTTTTTCCCACGAATCGATATACGATATGTATTAACATTCTGATCCATTCCGGCTGTTCCTCCCATATTTTGATTATAATTTTGAATGGCATGGGGAACACTTATAAAAACATATTTGAGTTCACTTTTACTCCATCGCTTCACACTTCCTGCAGAATCAGCTGCTAAACATGTAGATATAACCGTGACAACCGAATTGTCTTTCCAGCGAGTAACAAACAAATTATTGTTGTTGAATGTTACTGTTGCCACTTGTTGATGACCTCTTTTTTTTGTTTCAAAGTCTTGTATATTTGAAAGACAGCTATTATTTCCCAAACGATTGGCTCTTGTTGTTCCAGTACAATTATACCCTCGACTTTTTAATTTTGCCAATAGTGAAAATGAAGTGAATAAATTATCACAAGAGATATGGTATGGAAATTCGGATTTACTGAGGGGATATTGATCTAGCAAATAAAGTACTTTAGATGCACACTTCCCAAAAGTCTTTTCTCTTTCTTCGTCACCTTTAAAAGTTTTGCCTTGATATGGATCAAAAAATTAGCGGATATTTACCACACTTAGGATCATGATAGTAAAATTCGTACCCTTCATCGGAAGAACCATTAAACTTAAAATTCATAAATTAGGTTTTACTACTAATAGCTAATTTATGTTTATAAAACCTATATTTAACAATTTCTACTAATTCATTTTGATTACTACAGGAATAAGTAAAGACTGTGTCATCTGCAAAAGCAGTAAGAATATCTTTAAATTTTTGTAAAAATAGGGAATTAATATAATTTAAGAAACGTATAGGTCCAACAACAGCACCTTGCGGAACCCCTCTATCAATGCCTAAGACCCTACTAAAGTTGTTATTAATTTTAACTTTTTGCTTCCTATTGAACAAATAAGACTGAAACCAAAAATTCATAAAACCACGAAAACCAATATTGTACAATTTACGTAATAAAATTTTGTGATCAACTTAGTCAAATGCTTTAGTGGTATCAATTAATAATGCAGAGGGCATTTTGCTGTCATTAAAGGCCTAATAAATTTGAACTTCAACAATGCATCCTCAGAATTTTAGAATTTTTCAATTTCATAATTGTAGAATGTAACTCAAACGCAGTAATTGACTTAGAAAAAAAACTATCAGTCTGAAAAGGTTCACTTGCAACAACTTTATTAAGTATATCAAAAGAATAATCTTCGAAATCAAATTGCCTATTAATATTAGTAAACAAACAATTAAAGTGATTCGCAACTTTCCTGGGTCACAAATCAGGATATTATCAATTTCTAACAAATATTCTTTACTACATTTAGCTTTATTCAAAAGATTATCCACAATTTCCCATTCTTTTTTCGTGTTACCTTTACATGATTCAAATCTATATTCAAAAAAGTTATCTTTACATCTTATAACGTCGATATTGATTTCTTTACATAACTTATCATTATATTTATTCAATTTGGGCTCCTATTTCCAAAAGATTGATATCAGCACGTTTCAGATCCAGAGTAAGAAACATCACGATCATCCATTGTTATGCTCCAACCGAAGACGCAGAGGAAGAAGCGAAACTTAATTTCTACACCCAATTGAGTAATGCTTATGACAGCGCTCCAAAAGCCGATATTAAAATCGTCATAGGCGATCTAAACGCCAAAGTCGGCACGGAAAATGTAGGATTAGAGCGTGTAATGGGCAGGCACGGGCTGGGAACAAGGAACAATAATGGCGAAATGTTAGTTGATTTTTGCAACGAACGACAACTAACAATTGGCGGAACCCTGTTTCCACACAAAACTTGTCATAAAGTTACATGGGTGTCTCCGAATGGTCAAGTTCAAAACCAAATCGACCATTGCATTATTCAACAAAGGTGGAGAAAATCCCTCTGCGATGTTCGAAACAGAAGAAGTGCAGACATCGGAAGTGATCACCATTTGGTAGTAGCCAGTCTACAGTTACGCACAGCAGCTGTCCAGCGTAGATTGTTAAACCAAACCAGAATACCGAAATTCGATGTCAACGGTTTAAAAGACCCATCAACTTGTCGCAATTTTGTAAATAAACTTCGTGACAGAACCGCAACATCGAACAACTTAATATCTATAAACGACAGATGGGATCATATCAAAAAAGCGTTTATTGACACTGGTTTGGAACATGTGCCGAGTGCGATGCGAAGAAGAGGGGATCAATGGATGTCTCAAGCTTCATGGGATCTTATAGACCGGAGGAAGCAGCTGAAGAATAACATTAATCACCAGCAACATCAACACCAAAGAGACATCCTTCGCACTCAATATCAAGAAGCACATAAGTTAACACAGCGCAGTGTAAGACGAGATAGAAGAAAACATATGGAAGACCTTGCAAAGAAAGCGGAAACTGCTGCTGCCAGAAATGATGCTGCAGAGCTCTACAAAATCACACGGCAAATTTCTGGCCGTAAAAATAGAGCGCAAAAACCAATTGCCGACGAAAATGGCAAACTACTTGTAACGATGGAAGATCAACTGCGAAGATGGAGGGAGCATTTTTGCAAACTGCTCAATGATCAGTTTGTCAAACAGTCAACACCCGTGAGCCCCCAAAACCGCAGATCTTTTCGAGGCATTGACACGGGCAATCCAACCGTACAAGAAATCAAATCAGCAATCAGCTCATTAAAAAACAACAAGGCAGCAGGAATAGATGGTATACCAGCAGAGTTCTTAAAAGCAGACCCAGACACAACGGCATCTATACTTCTTCCCTTATTTCAGGCTATATGGGAAGAAGAAATATACCCGAGTGACTGGAAAGAAGGAGTTATTGCTAAAATACCTAAGAAAGGTAGCCTGACAAATTGCAATAACTGGCGAGGTATATCACTATTATCCGTTTTCTCCAAGCTTATGGCGAGAATAGTACTAGAACGCATCAAAGAAAGAATTAACTCAACGCTCAAAAAGCACCAGACAGGATTTCGTAGCGGCCATTCTTGTGTTGATAACATAAACACCCTACGTATCATTATTGAGCAATCTACAGAACGAAACTCACCATTACACCTAATGTTCGTAGATTTTGAGAAAGCCTTTGATCGCGTAAAGCAGGAGTACATCTGGAAATCCTTAAATAGGAGAGGAATTCCAGAAAAGATAGTAGCCATCATAAAAGCTTCCTATGAAAATGCAAGGAGCTACGTCTTGCACTGCGGACAGCTGACTGAACCCTTCGAAGTGCAGCAAGGTGTGCGTCAAGGATGCATACTCTCACCAATATTGTTCTTAACGGTAGTTGATGACGTTATGACTACCGCTGTTGGTGAAAATGAGAGAAATGGCATACAGTGGCATACATTCAAACGCCTAAGCCACTTAGATTATGCCGATGATGTGTGTCTAATGGCACATTCAAGTAGCGCACTCAACGAAATGTGTCAAGCCCTACATAACAACGGGATCAAAGTTGGGCTAAAAATCAATGTTGAAAAAACAAAGATTATTAGGACGAGCCGCAGCACACATCAAGCCATACTTTTCAATGAAGTAGCAGTAGGAGAAGTAGAGCAGTTTAAATACCTGGGTAGTATATTGACACCAGATGGAGGAGCTGAGCTTGACATTGAAAACAGAATCAGCAAAGCCCGTACTGCATTTGGCGCTCTCTCTAGGGTATGGCAATCGAACGCAATCACCATGCGCACTAAGCTAAGAATTTTCGAAACAAACGTCAAAAGTGTCCTTTTATACGCCTGCGAAACATGGAAAGTCACCGCAACCATCACTAAAAAACTGCAGGTGTATATTAACCGATGCCTTCGTCGCATATTGAAAATCCGCTGGCCACGCATTATTTCAAACAGAGCACTGTGGCAGCAAACTAACCAAGTCGCGATCGATGTCGAGATCCGAAAACGGAAATGGCGGTGGATCGGACATACCTTGAGGAAAGACAATACAGAAATTGCAAAGCAAGCCTTGGATTGGAATCCTCAAGGGACACGACGAGTGGGAAGGCCAAAGAAAACATGGAGGACAACCGTCTTAGCTGAAGCAGGGTCACAACAGAAAACCTGGCTGGAAGTGAAGCGTCTGGCTAAAGAACGCGAGCGATGGAAGGAGTTTGTTTCTGCCCTATGCCCCAATAGGGGTTAAAGGAATTAAAGTAAAGTAAGTATATTTATTCAAACGATTTAAATTACCATGCTTTTTCTTTACCATCATTAATTTATTTCGTCTCTTAATTTTATTAAGAAGAGTTTGCGTCATCCAAGGTTACAAGCCTTCTTTTTTAGCTACTCTAACTGAACTAGTAGAACAAGTACTTATATGATCTGACAGAATTTAAATAAATTTTTCAAAAGCTAATAAAGGATCATTAAGTGAATAAACTTCAACACAAAATTCTAAACGTAAACAATCTTTTAATTTCCATACATCGATACGGTCGCAAGGATATTTAATAGGCTTTTTAATCAAATTAGGAAATGGTTGACTAAACCTTAAACCAGTCATAACATGATCTGTAATTCTTATATCGTGAATGAAACTTTGAAACACAATATTACAGTTTTTTTGAGATCTAATGAAAATATGTTCAAAACATGCCGTAGTAAAAGTAGTTATACGAGTAGGTTCATTAATTAACGAGAGAAAACCACAAGAAGTCATTAATAATTTATATTCATCCACATCATTACAAGTACTTGAAAGATTCAATTCAAGTCACCTAGTATAACGCAATTCTTAATTTTAATATTAGCCAAATATTCAGAAAATACACACTAAAATTAGTTTATACTACATACACGCAATCTATATACACAGACACAACAAAATTCCATTCTTCCATTCTATGAAATACTACATTTATAATATCCGCACTACATAAGTGAACATATGCGACTTTACATTTCAAATCATTTTTCACAAATACACCTACACCACCAGCAGCATAATTGTAATAACAAACGTAGCAAAAAAATTGTAATGTGAATTTATAGCAAAATTATTTTTTTCATTATCATAAATCCAGATTTCACTTAAAAAAATTAATTCCCCGAAAGAGATGATAAATATGCTGGTAAAGGGTCAAAATTCTTACGCATACTTCTGATATTATGAAGCACAAGACAAAATTTATTTAATGTATCATTTTCTTGACTACAATTCAAGAAGAGATGATAAATAATATGCTGGTAATGGGTCAAAATTCTTACGCATACTTCTGATATTATGACAAAATTTATTTAGTGTATCATTTTCTTGACTACAATTCTAAAAATTCGAATTATCTTTAAAGCTATTATAATTAAAATTATTAATTAAAGAAGGAATTTCAATATTAAGAAAAGAAGGAAGTTCAACTAAATTTACTACATTATTTTACATTATAGTTATTTATGTACAATTAAATAAATTTTTATTTTAAACCTTTAAGATCATTAAATGATTTTATTTTAAAAACCCTATCTCCTTCCTTCTTTCTTAATAAAATAGTTGAATTTCTCAACCGTTGTTTAACCTCTCAAGTTTTTTTCAGCAACTCACGCATAGATTCAGTAAGACTCTCATTAATGTAAATAGGTATGCTTCCATCGCCAAAAGCTGCAGCATTCAATTTCCCCTTCAACGTATATTTCTTATTCATTATTTTTTCCTTAGTTTTGAGTGTAGAGAATTTAACTGCAGTAACGCTTTTTGTTTTAGGATATTTGAGGAAGAAGAATTAGTTATAGCTGAATTCTCAGAGAGAGCTTTACTGTTTGCTGAATTAAGAGAAAGAACTTTAACAAAAATCTCTTTAGTTTTTTTAACAAAGCAGCTTTCAATTTCCCCTTCAAGTATTTTAATTAATTATAATGATTATTTTTACGACTTACATGAAAAATATTGCTACATTCATTGTTGACCGCTGCTTCTTTAGTAGGTGAACAATGTTTACTCTAGTTGCCTGATTTTGTCTGTTGTCCCATTTTTCTCTATTTCACCTTTACTATTTCACCTTCTATTTCACTTTTACACCTTTCAGTTTATTTTCTTATAATAAAATTCTAATTTTATTTAGTTTTTTCTTTTTTCTTGCAGTATTTTTTAAATTTTTTTTTATACAAATTCTTTACTAATTCACTTATACTGTGCCTAGACCGGCCTCACTCTAGGTATCGTAGAAAAAAGGCTTGATCACAGTAAAAATCAGTAGAAATCAATGTTAACTTTAAAAATTAATTTTATATTAAGTTTTAGATAATTTTAAAAAAATTTTATTTTTCACCAACCTAGTGTTATTCACGCTACTAAACGAATCGTGGTCCTTGCTACCTTGGATTTTTGATCCTCAGGTCCCTGCTCCCTTGGATCTTTTGATCCTCGGGTCCCTGCTCGGCGCCAGTTAAGGTTTCACGGGTAATCTGTTTCCTTTTTTAAAAAATTTTAAAAATAAAAAGATTTGTTTTAATTTTTAAGAAATTATGTCTTTATTATTAGACTTCTGATTTTAGAATACAATTTTCTTACAGAGTTACATTTATTTATAATATTCAATTTTACCATATTTTACTTATCTTTACTTCCCTATTCATAAAACCTCAAAATGGTAATCTCATTTAATTATTTATTTAGTTAATTAGTTTAAAAATGCATTTCCTCATTCTGAAGTTTTGAAAATAAAAATTAAAAAATTATAAATCAAAAGAAATATTTATTTAACAAAAATCAATATTAACAAATTTTAACCCAAATGGCCATATTATAATTTCATATAAAAAATGTTTACTTAACAAAAATCAATTTTAACCCAAATGGTCATTAAATGTAGTACAAAATTAAAAATGCTGTCTTATAATATTTAATTGATAGTATTTTGTATTTATTTATGTTCATAATATTTCATTCATTAACAATAATAAAAAATTTTAAAACATTGAACTTGATAAATAAAATTATATCATATTACAATTCTGATAATTTTATTATAAAAAAAAATGAATAATTTATTATGAGCTTTTTTAATATTTACTATGAGTTATTTATTACTCAATGTACAGCATTACATAGAAACATTGTATTGTTGGGCAACATTGTATTACATTAAAATTTTGTTGAATAAATTAGAAGTGTCGTTAATTTGTACAAGCGTTAGCTAGTATTTAAAGTACAGCGCGGACTGCATATGGGCGAAATCAGCCCAAGGGTTCGAATTCTGGACCTTTTAATCGGTCTCAGGGCTAACGAACATAAATAAAAAATCACTATAAAAAAACAACTAATGACGCCATCTTCATAAAATTTGTGTTGTAGGGTACTGGTAATGAAACTACGGCGGTGATTGCGTACGATGGGGAATGGACAAGGGGTTCGGAACTTAGAACTTTTTGATCGAATTTTGGCCAAACGAGCATAATTCTGCAACCAATGAAGATAGAACCTCCAAATTTGGTATCAGGGTGTCTCTTTCTATTTCCTTAGTTACCTTGAAATTTGGGATCAATTAGTGAAGCTGAGAACCAGCCACACAGTTCCGAAGGCCTTAAAGCATATTTTCGAAATTAATAAAGATTGTAAATTCAACCAAATTTAGAAGTTTCAAATTTGGCACATAGGTGCTCTTTCCTATTTCCTGCGTGTTCACCTAATTTTGGATCAATCAGGGTGGTGGTTCAGTACCCCTCTTAGACCCCCGAAGGTTTAAAAGGCTCTTGTTTGTTCCTGCACACCGCCTTTGCTTATTATTTCAGGTTTTCTGAACTAAATGTCCTACATTGTGCAGACGAGCGTCACTAAATCCAGGAAGTTTATTTGGTTTTCTTCCGGCCGTTTTTGGAAGGTTTTTGTACTGTAATAAATACGACATAGCTAAATCAGTGCGAAAACTAAGTTGAGTCATTTTTGAAGTTGAATTTTGTTCGTGCTAGCAACCAAGCATTTTGCGCAGAAACATCAAGAAGCCATGTAAATATTGACCACCACCATTTTTTCCCACGAATCGATATACGATATGCATTAACATTCTGATCCATTCTGGCTGTTCCTCCCATATTTTGATTATAATTTTGAATGGCATGGGGAATACTTATAAAAACGTATTTGAGTTCACTTTTACTCCATCGCTTCACACTTCCTGCAGAATCAGCTGCTAAACATGTAGATGTAACCGTGACAACCGAATTGTCTTTCCAGCGAGTAACAAACAAATTATTGTTGTTGAATGTTACTGTTGCCACTTGTTGATGACCTCTTTTTTTTGTTTCAAAGTCTTGTATATTTGAAAGACAGCTATTATTTCCCAAACGATTGGCTCTTGTTGTTCCAGTAGAATTATACCCTCGACTTTTTAATTTTGCCAATAGTGAAAATGAAGTGAATAAATTATCACAAGAGATATGGTATGGAAATTCGGATTTACTGAGGGGATATTGATCTAGCAAATAAAGTACTTTAGATGCACACTTCCCAAAAGTCTTTTCTCTTTCTTCGTCACCTTTAAAAGTTTTGCCTTGATATGGATCAAAAAATTAGCGGATATTTACCACACTTAGGATCATGATAGTAAAATTCGTACCCTTCATCGGAAGAACCATTAAACTTAAAATTCATAAATTAGGTTTTACTACTAATAGCTAATTTATGTTTATAAAACCTATATTTAACAATTTCTACTAATTCATTTTGATTACTACAGGAATAAGTAAAGACTGTGTCATCTGCAAAAGCAGTAAGAATATCTTTAAATTTTTGTAAAAATAGGGAATTAATATAATTTAAGAAACGTATAGGTCCAACAACAGCACCTTGCGGAACCCCTCTATCAATGCTAAGACCCTACTAAAGTTGTTATTAATTTTAACTTTTTGCTTCCTATTGAATAAATAAGACTGAAACCAAAAATTCATAAAACCACGAAAACCAATATTGTACAATTTACGTAATAAAATTTTGTGATCAACTTAGTCAAATGCTTTAGTGGTATCAATTAATAATGCAGAGGGCATTTTGCTGTCATTAAGGGCCTAATAAATTTGAACTTCAACAATGCACCCTCAGAATTTTAGAATTTTTCAATTTCATAATTGTAGAATGTAACTCAAACGCAGTAATTGACTTAGAAAAAAAACTATCAGTCTGAAAAGGTTCACTTGCAACAACTTTATTAAGTATATCAAAAGAATAATCTTCGAAATCAAATTGCCTATTAATATTAGTAAACAAACAATTAAAGTGATTCGCAACTTTCCAGGGTCACAAATCAGGATATTATCAATTTCTAACAAATATTCTTTACTACATTTAGCTTTATTCAAAAGATTTACATGATTCAAATCTATATTCAAAAAAGTTATCTTTACATCTTATAACGTCGATATTGATTTCTTTACATAACTTATCATTATATTTATTCAAACGATTTAAATTACCATGCTTTTTCTTTACCATCATTAATTTATTTCGTCTCTTAATTTTATTAAGAAGAGTTTGCGTCATCGAAGGTTACAAGCCTTCTTTTTTAGCTACTCTAACTGAACTAGTACAACAAGTACTTATATGATCTGACAGAATTTAAATAAATTTTTCAAAAGCTAATAAAGGATCATTAAGTGAATAAACTTCAACACAAAATTCTAAACTTAAACAATCTTTTAATTTCCATACATCGATACGGTCGCAAGGATATTTAATAGGCTTTTTAATCAAATTAGGAAATGGTTGACTAAACCTTAAACCAGTCATAACATGATCTGTAATTCTTATATCGTGAATGAAACTTTGAAACACAATATTACAGTTTTTTTGAGATCTCATGAAAATATGATCAAAACATGCCGTAGGTTCATTAATTAACGAGAGAAAACCACAAGAAGTCATTAATAATTTATATTCATCCACATCATTACAAGTACTTGAAAGATTCAATTCAAGTCACCTAGTATAACGCAATTCTTAATTTTAATATTAGCCAAATATTCAGAAAATACACACTAAAATTAGTTTATACTACATTCACGCAATCTATATACACAGACACAACAAAATTCCATTCTTCCATTCTATGAAATACTACATTTATAATATCCGCACTACATAAGTGAACATATGCGACTTCACATTTCAAATCATTTTTCACAAATACACCTACACCACCAGCAGCATAATTGTAATAACAAACGTAGCAAAAAAATTGTAATGTGAATTTATAGCAAAATTATTTTTTTCATTATCATAAATCCAGATTTCACTTAAAAAAATTAATTCCCCGAAAGAGATGATAAATATGCTGGTAAAGGGTCAAAATTCTTACGCATACTTCTGATATTATGAAGCACAAGACAAAATTTATTTAATGTATCATTTTCTTGACTACAATTCAAGAAGAGATGATAAATAATATGCTGGTAATGGGTCAAAATTCTTACGCATACTTCTGATATTATGAAGCACAAGACAAAATTTATTTAATGTATCATTTTCTTGACTACAATTCTAAAAATTCGAATTATCTTTAAAGCTATTATAATTAAAATTATTAATTAAAGAAGGAATTTCAATATTAAGAAAAGAAGGAAGTTCAACTAAATTTACTACATTATTTTACATTATAGTTATTTATGTACAATTAAATAAATTTTTATTTTAAACCTTTAAGATCATTAAATGATTTTATTTTAAAAACCCTATCTCCTTCCTTCTTTCTTAATAAAATAGTTGAATTTCTCAACAGTTGTTTAACCTCTCAAGTTTTTTTCAGCAACTGACGCATAGATTCAGTAAGACTCTTATTAATGTAAATAGGTATGCTTCCATCGCCAAAATCTGCAGCATTCAATTTCCCCTTCAACGTATATTTCTTATTCATTATTTTTTCCTTAGTTTTGAGTGTAGAGAATTTAACTTCAGTAACGCTTTTTGTTTTAGGATATTTGAGGAAGAAAAATTAGTTATAGCTGAATTCTCAGAGAGAGCTTTACTGTTTGCTGAATTAAAAGAGAAAGAACTTTAACAAAAATCTCTTTAGTTTTTTTAACAAAGCCGCTTTCAATTTCCCCTTCAAGAATTTGCTCACCTAATACATTGGAGATTAAAGTTATTACTTTAGATCTCACATTATTTTGTTGCACATCAGGAATACCAATAATATCTACGCATTTTTTCTTTGCTCAAGCACGTTAATTCTATTGCTTAATGAGTTAATTTTTTAAGGCATTTTATGCTTTTATGCACAATTTAAATTATTAAGAAGAAATATATACAGTTTTTTAATTCACTTTTAAATTAATAGAATAATATTCATATAAGATGAGGGCAATATATGTGTTACCCCATTCAAACACAATAGATGATTCTCTCTCTGTAATATCCCACTTGGTATCATACCAAAACTTCATTAGTTTCGGGATTATGCTCGTTTGGGCTATAAGCTTTAAGGTCTTGGGAGTAGTGGCAGTGGTACGTAAACCGCTATTCCAATTCAGGAGGTTCCGTAAGGTTCCGTCTTCTTTGGTTCCAAAATTATACTTGTTTGGCCTCAATTCGATTAAAAGCTTCTAGAATACGTACTCATTTTGAGTTGAGGTCAAACTTTGTAATTCTGAACTGAGGTGAGGTCAAATTTTGTAATTCTAAGTGAAATCCCTAATTTTTGTGGACCTTCCCCATTAAGATGCTATTAGGACTTAAAAATAAAAAATTTACTGTTTGTATAAGTAAGCAGTAACTTAGTCACCAGTGTTTATATTTCCTAAATTAAAAGTCAACATTGAAGCTCCAACATTATATTTCGATAAAATACTCAGTATGAAACACTATATAATTTTTAATTCAATTAATGTGCCTTTTTAAGAACCCATGATTTCTTCCTTCTACCAAGACTCTCATATTACAAAGAATAAATTATATTTTATACTTATTATATTTGTTGTTGTTTGTTTTACTTTGGCTTGTTGCGTAACACTTATATTGTATAAAATTTTGTATTATTGCGTTCCTACTTATTTCATGGGGAAAAAAGTAGTATTGAATATTTATAAATCCAAAAATAACCCTTATCAGCAAATTGATTTTCTTAAAAATAAATAAATTTGGCAAAAGTTGCTTTTTAGAATTTAAGTTTTTTTATTCTATATTTTTTTTTTTGTAGAAATTAGGAAAAATTAAAGCATTGATTCATTTTTCCTTTCTTTCGAAATTGTTAAGTTTGATTTTAAATTGGAAAGTCATAATACTCTATTCTTGTAACAAATTCTTGAAATAAAATTAAATAAAGAGAGCTATTAAAAAAAATAAATTTTTAAATAAAAAATTTAAAAAAAAAAAAAAATCAATTTTTTTATTTATTATTTATTGATTAAATTTTTAAAATAACAAAAGTGACTCTGAATTAAAATTTGATACCATTTTATGTAACGAGATAGCAACAAATGGCAGAAGAATTTCTAGTATGCTAAAACTTATCCTGCATAGAGTTCCCCTAGCAACGAAAAGATCGATAAAGTATTGTATTTTTCATTTAACGTATGAAATCGTTTTTTGAAGAAATACTTTCTCAAAAAATTTTAATTTTAAAATTTTAAACAATGAATTCTTCTCTTTAAATATATTAACTTTATTGTAATTTAAATTTTCCTATGATTTTTTTGAAGTTTTAATATTATTTTTCTTTCCTTTAATTTTGTTATTAAGTATTTGCTTTTGCTAATAATATTACTATATATTACTATTATAATGGCTAGTTTGTAAGAATGTAGTGTAAACACTCTGTACGAGTTCTTAAGCTCTTTTAGTGACATAAATAAATAAAAAAACAAGTAAAGAAACAGTCAGTCAGTGCAACCGACTTAGAAATACCCTACACCTATTTGGTTCAAATTTAATGAGATATCCATAAGTCATTTTAAAACCATAAAAGCTGATATTAGTTTATTCGTAAGACATAGCTAACCAAAGTAACTTTATTATACTAAAAACATTTTATAATTACTTTATCTATTCAAAAATATTACAAATTCTTACTAATTTATCTATTTAAAAATATTAAAAATCAAAAAAACATAATATAAATGAAAATATATTTATTTCAATTCAATTACAAAAGTGAAAAAATTTGAATTATTAAATTTTGTGATATAAAGCTAATCAAAGCATAATATATTTAATGATTCAAATTTTTCAAAATTGCAATTATTTTAAATTGTCAGTTTATGTACCTATAAGCTTCCAATCCAATTCACAATTTCGCAAATGACAGCACCCTTGTAGCTTCCTATGAATTTCATAGCCACTGTAACATTAATCATCAGGTTAATACAACAGCAAAAAATTTCACTGTCAGTGAGGTAAATAACGATAATGTATCGTTGTAAAACTTACTTCTCTCCATTAGATCTCCTCAATATCTATAAAACATATATTAGACCAAAAATGGAGTATAATGCACATATCTGGGCTGGTGCACCCCAATCAGCGCTGGGATATCTTGATAAAGTGCAAAACAGAGCTATTCGTCTTATAAATGATCCCAGTGTTACCTCAACGCTCACTCCACTTAGCCATCGGCGCACAGTCTGGTCACTTACCCTGTTTTATAGATACCTAGTGGGGACGAACACCTGTTCTAAGGAAATAAAACAATTAATGCCTTCACTCAAAGTTTTCCAACGTAAAACAAGGAGTGCAACAGATGCTCATCCCTACTGCGTCGAATTGTTAAGATAGCGAAACACGGCTTATGGAAATTCGTTTGTGATTCCGTCCAATGTGTTTCCTAAAGTTGGTAATTCGTATGTGTACGACTTAAATAAATTTAAGAAGAATATTAACATCTTCCTCCTAAATATCCCTCCAAATTTTCCCCATCCACCATAATATAAAATTCCCAAATATCCTCTGACAATCCTAAAATCCTTTCATATCCCATCCCAGTAACCAAACTGTACATTTGTATCACAGGTTCCTTCCTAAAGTTTGGTTCAAAAAGGGTGTGGTTTTGGTGCGTTAAAATCGCACACTACCCAACGAATACCGCACAGTTTCAATGGGTGGCTTTCGAGCGTTCCATTCCCTCACAAAAAAAAAAAAAAAAAAAAAAAATTAACATCATAATTGTCATTCAGGTTTGTTATTATGTGATCAATTAAGGTGCTAGAGTTAGTTGTATTTGTTGTGCTTTCCGTTTTATTAACTATGCTATATCCAGAAGTTGCTTTATCTTTTAATATTATGTATATAAATAGGTTCCTGTTTTCCACTGGAGCTTTATAAAATGTACCTAATTTTAATTTTGGTTTTGAGTTCAGGATGTCAATTACAGTAAAGTTATATTTTTCATCTTTACATATTTCATTGAAACTAATATTATTTTTAATAAAGATAGCAATCCCACCTCCTCTTTTTTTATTTCTACAGTTGTTGTAGAAATAAAATGATGTTGGATGTTGTAAGTATCTTTTTCATAATCATAAATCCAAACCTCTGTAATTATTACTATGTCTATTTCTTTATATTCATTAATTAATGTTTCCAGTTCCAGTATTTTATTTCTAATACTACATATAGTTACATCATCACACTCTTCTCCACCACAAGTTACACAAGATTGCCCGCCAATAACTAAATTGCCCTTCCATTAAAATCCCAAACACCTTACTTTAAAATATAATTCACTTTTCTTACTTTTACTTTCCTTTTTTTTTTAAATTCAAAATTAGCTTATCCTACAATTTTTATTATATCAAATTTTAACCTAATTTTAGAAAAAAGATAAAAAAATAAAATGTTCAATGCACTTTGCATTAAAACAAATTTTTTGAAATACGAAACATTTTTGTTTCCGAAATACAAATTGTTCAATGCACTTATGCATTAAACAATTTAATTAACAACAACAAAAACGTAAACTGAAATATGAAACATTTTTTGTTGCGTTTAAGTTATGTTGAAATAATTTCATAAATTTTTTATAACAACAAATCGATAAAGTAAATAACTTTATTGTAATTTATCGTTTTGCTGATAAGAAATTTTAGAAATAAGTTTTAGAATAATTTTTAGTTAAAATAAGAATGTAAAAGAAATTCATTGATTATTATTAAGGTAGAAACCAATAAAGAAAGCATTTTATAAAATTATAAATCATTTGTTATTTTATTCCCTTTATTTTTTTTGAATAAAATTTTATCACACGTTTGTCGAAAAAGTAAGTATATATTTAAATACAATATCTTTAGATGTCCCATTTGCATTATATTTTCTTGTTCTGCCTTTATTATCTGCCGATCAGGTAATTTTGCCAAGATTCTCTTGTCTTTTGAAGATTTTCCCTATATTTGTTATAAACGTGTCGTCTATATGTAGCTAGATCATTCGAAACATCTTTATTGCAGATTCCTATGTTTTCGTGGTATCTGTCATATGTTCTTCGAAGTTCCGGATAGTCAGTTGGTAGTCATTCTTGGTTAATTAAAACCTTTATATTGGTTTGTGTTATATCATCAAAGCAAATATCATTTTGATCGTGGAAAAATGCTAAATATAATCGTACATTGTTATACATTCTGTAATCTGGAAAGAATATATACACTATCTCCATTTTCAATTGCTCGTTTTGTAAGCCTTACAATTGGGGGTGACATCAGATCAACAAAACTTTTGCTATCATCTTGGAATTTGGAGTAACCATAATAATAAACCACAATAAATTTTTCTTTCAGTTGTGTTCTGTGGATTTATTGTTTTGCCTTTATTCAAGTTTGGGTATTTGGAGTCTTTTATTTCTACATTATTATTATTATTATCATTGATTTGGTTAATTGTATCATTTTTTATCTTACTAAAATTATCTTTTCTCTTTTTTTTGTATTATTATCATTGCTTGGGTTAATTTTATCGTTTTTAATTTTACTTTTTGCATTATCATTGGTTTGATGACTTCTATCGTTTTTAATCTTACTTGTACTATCATTTTCTACTTTTTCTGTATTATTAATATTATTATTATCATTTTTTCGGTTAATTTTATCATTTTTAATGGTACTTTTTGAATTATTATTAATAGTTTTATTTATTTTCATATTACTTTTAAGGATAGTGTTTTTATTTGACCATCATTTTGGAAAATATGAAAGAATATAGCTACGCTTTGTTTTATCTTTATTATAATCAATTTTATTAGTCTGTTCACTGTTATGGTTAATATTATTATTATTACTACTATTATTATTTTCATTATTATTATTTTCATTTTTTATATGAGTTATATCACTGTTATTGTCTCTAATATTATTAATACTTGGTTTAACATTAGTATTATTCTTATTAATATTATCATTAACATTATCAATTCTGCATGCAGAATCACTTTCATATTTTCATTTACATTTATATTTAATTTGTTATCTTCCTCTTCTATTTTCCTTAATTGTTAGTATCCGATTTTTTGTTTTCTTATGCTTAATTTATTTTTATACACTGGACATGATCTACTAAAAGTTTTATGACTAACATTCAACCCCAAACTGAATTTTTCGTTCGATTTTAAGCAATTATAGCATTTATTAATTGCCTTTTTTTGACATTCACTTGTTTTGTGTTGTTGGTGGCACTTCAAGCATGTTTAAATGGTTAAATCCTTTACTTTTATAACATCTAGAGACTTTGATGGCATCGACCTTGGACCTTTCCCATCCAATATATAATTTTTCGTTAGCTATTATTTTTGGGAATGATTTCTTATCCACTTCTATAATTCTATTAAACATTTTTTTGTTGTATTTTTTCACAGGATATATCGTTAATACTTTAAGTTCACTCATGTGTAGAAAAGAATTTTGTTTTTTAAGTTTCTCCACAATATCATTTTCACTAAATTTATTATTCATGTGCACAATTTCTATGTTAGGTTTAATGACCACAGGTATTTTAATAACATAATTCTCTTTCATTTTTTCTTCTAATTCCTTTTTGATGTTTTCACGCTCTTCAATGGTTTCCGTTTCTATTAAAATCATCCCATTACTTTTGTTTTCAATATTCTTTATTTTCAAATTTTTTGGATCCACCTTTGTATTTAAATCACTTTTTGTTTTTTCAGTTTTCTGCTTATTTTTCGGTTTTATTATTAAAGGTAACTCTTTCTTCATTTTTTAATTTACACTTGTTTTAGTGTTTTTAATTACATCAGCAAATGACACTGTTTGACCTATGTTCGAATTTATATTATTTGTGACATTAATTTTTTTGCAGACCTCATAATTTTTTTTAATTGCACTAACAAATGATTCATTCACTTTTTCTGTTTCAATTTTGAAGACTTCAGTAAATTTTTGCATTTTCTCTATTTCTTTTTGTTGGCTGGCTTTAATTTCTTCCAATCTCTTCATGTAATTAGTTTCAATAGCCTTAAGTAATTCAACGACTTCATTTTCATTTTTTTTTATTGCACGTTCAAATTCTTCTTTATATTCCTTAAGGTACTCATTATTTTTGGAAACTGCACTGTCCATGTTTTGTAAGACCAAATCAACATTTTGTATATATTGAATACAGTTCACAAATAAACTTAATATTCCTGCTGGTGTATAGTAAGTTCACCGTAGATTGATCCATTCCTGAACATTTTAATGCCTCATGATAGAATTTTTTGCACAAACCTGCACATTTTATACCCGTTCTCCTTTAATTTTTAGTTTGCACATTTGGCACGAAGCCATTTCGCGTAATTAAAATATATATATTTTTTTTGTTTTTTTGCTTAATTGCTGATTAGAACTTTTTTTTTCTTTTTATCTTTTATTAATTAATATAATTATAATCGATAAAGAAAAAAGTAAACACATCCGCACCGTACTGTACTAAACGAATTACTGAAGATAAAAATATGATATGATATATATCGTGTATCATTTCGAACCACCACTACTATTAAGTCTAAGTTTCTGGGACACATAGGAAATAGGAAATACATTCTTTGGCTTCGAAATGATACTCGCTTGGCCTCAAATCGATCAAAAGCTTCTAGAATCCGAACTTTAAGACTTGAGTCTATATCTACCCCCTCTCCTTCTCTGCGTCCAAACGTAATGGCAAATTTATTATACCCCTTGACCTGTAGTCATACGGGTATAAAAATAAGTATAAGTCAACAACTAATGGCGTTACAATTTTGAATTTTGTGATGTAGGTTACTAGTAAAGAGACTATGGCGGGGACTGCGTACGAACGAGTTCGGACAATGGGTTCGTATCCTACAAGTCTTTGATCGAATTAAGGCCAAACAAGCATAATTCCGAAACCAGTGAAAATAAAACCTTCAAATTTGGTATCAGTGTGCCACTTCCTATGTCCTTAGAATCCTGGAAATTTAAGACCAATTGGAGTTGTGGGTCGGGAACCAGCCACACATTTCCGAAGACCTTAAAGCATATCTTAAAATTAATAAAGATAGCAATTTGAAAAAATGTAGAAGCTTCAAATTTGGCACAAGGGTGTTCTTTACTATTTCCCGGATTTTCCCCCAATTTGGGATCAATTGGATTGGTGGTTCAGGGTATATTAACTTTGGTAGGGTGTTTGTAACCACCTAAAGGAAGCGAGCTAGATATGGAAAAGTATATATATTTGTGATCAGCGTGACCTCCTGAGTCGATATAGCCATGTCCGTCCGTCCGTTTGTCCGTCCGTAGGCCCGATAACTCAGAAAATAATGGAGCTATCTTGAAGAAATTTTAACTGTAGGTTACTAGCACTTAAATACGGCGGGGATTGGAAATGGGCGAAATCGAACCATGGGTTCGTTTCCTGGACCTTTTAATCCGTCCAAGGGCTAAAGAACAAATAAAAAAAATCACGGTAACTCAACAACTAATGCCGCTATCTTCATCATATTTGTACTGTAGGTTACTAGTAATAAAGCTACGGCGCAGATTCCGTACGGTCGAGATTGGACCATGGGTTCAGAGCCTACTTTTTGATCGAATTTAGGCCAAACGAGCATAATTCCGGAACCAATGAAGATAGAACCTCCAAATTTGGTATCTGGATGGTCTTCCTATTTTCTTGGTGTCCTTGAAATTTGGGCCTCATTGGAATAGTGGGTCGGGAACCAGCCACACATTTCAGAAGACCTTTACGCATATCTTCAAAATTAATAAAGATAGCAACTTGAAAAACTGTAGAAGCTTCAAATTTGGCACAAGGGTGTTCCTCACTATTTCTTGCGTGTCCCCCTAATTTTGGATCAATCGGAGTGGTGGTTCAGCACTCCTCTTAGACCTCCCAAGGTTTAAAAGCTTATTATCGAAATTACTAAAAATAGTAACTTAAAGTTAAGATAGAACGTTCCAATTGTGTACAAGGGTTAACTAATATTTAACGTACAGCGCGAACTGCATATAGGCGAAATCAGCCCATGGGTTCGGATTCTGGACTTTTTAGTCGGTCTAAGGGCGAACGAACGTATATAAAAAATCTCGATAACTCAACAACTAATGACGCAATCTTTATCAAAGTTGTGCTGCAGGTCACTAGTAATGAAACTACGTCGGTGATTGCGTACGGTGACGATTTGACAAAGGGTTCGGAACTTAGAACTTTTTGATCGATTTGAAGCCGAACGAGTATAACTACGAAGCCGAAGAATATATTTCCTATTTCACATGTGTTCCCGAAATTTAGACTTAATTGTGTTGGTGGTTCAGGTGCCTCCTAAAAAAGCCTTAAATTAAAAAGCTTAACTTCGAAATTAATAAAGATAGACACTTCAAATTCTGAACACTATTTCCTAATTCGGTTCTTATTTAACACTTTTATATTTGTAAAAGACTAAGAATTGTATTATAAAATATATTATTTATTATCTAGTATATAAAGAAGAAAATTTGTTTGTGGGGTGAAAGAGCCGTTTTGTTTTGCTATACCGAGTTTGATTATACCCTTTGGGCACGAAGGCGCAATGAAGCTTTTTCAAATTTTTTGATGTCGAGCCGAAACAGTTTGACCGATTGAATTGAAATTTTGCATAAATGTTCCTCTTAGCTAGCGGAAGTAGTCGTATAAAGTTGGTTGGAATATATAAACCCATTTCAGCCCGTCGGGCTTGCAAAAATTTTGGGTCAAATATTTCTCTCAAAAAATTTTAAAACAATTGATAAAAAAAACAAGTGTTTTTAAAAAGCACATTTTCAAAATTATATAGGGTTTGTTACTGAGTATTTTATCATTTATTTTTATAAACATGTATATAAAAAGAAATGAGCATATATATGTTTGCGAGACCTTGCCCACATGTAAAAAAATTTTGCACAAGAAAATTATTATAAATATACTACCAACAATTAATAAAGATGGCAATACTTATAACTATAAATTTATTATTATGCATCCCATACACGATGTTAAGTGTATTTGAATCGTGTATGGGTAAGTTGAAAGACTATTTTGAAAGTTGAAAAGTTGATTGTGAGAAAATCAAAAAACTTTGATTTTTGTGGGCTAAGTCTTTGGTTTACATTTTGATTTGTATCGTGTATGGGCAAGTTGAACAACTTGAATGTCATTTTTATTTTTTTTGTATTTTTATTTTTTTGACACGAAAGATCTTTGAGACATTCCGATTTGAAAAAATAATAAAACTATAAAGTATAAAATAATAAAGAATTAAGTAAATAATTTTAGTTATTTATAAAATTAAGTTAGAAAAATGTTTTAAAAATTAAAAATGTGCATAACTACAGGTTCGTAATTAAAAACAAACCGATTTTTTTAATAAAGAGTGGCAAACAGATAAGAGAACCAAAAAATTTATTGTGAATTATGAGTGAAGAATAGAATAGTTCCACGGGCTGTCAACGTCAATTTTTGTGTAAGACAAAAGTACAATTTTATTTAAATTTACGCACATTTGGTACGATTTTAGTGTTACACAATAAAAACATATCATATAATTTATTAGTAAGTTTATAATTTGGAGCTGCTCTATATGCATAAACTTGACAGTTGCGATTTCAAAATGATAATTTTTCTTTCTTCTAACTGAAATAAAGTCAACAATTGCTTTGATTATTTGAATGTTTTGAAATACAAATAACTCAGTTCCAAAATTTTAACGTTTTATATTAAAATTAAAATTAAAAATTAATTCTAGGGTATGTTTTCGTTGAGTAAGACTAATAACGGGCTGTCAAAGTTTTTTTTGTGTAAAACAAAAGTATAATTTTATTTAAGACTGAAATCGGACCAAATGTGAGTAAATTTAAATAAAATTGCACTCTTGTCTTATACAGAAAATTATATTAACATCTAGCACTACAAGAAAAATGCAATGCACGCATTTGACATACGCATTTGATTAAATTTAAAAACTTGAATTATAATAATATTTTAAATAAAAGAATAATAAGGATAGAAATAGATTTATAGAAATGATTTTGAATTCCATAGAAATTCTTCATTGTGTCCATAGTTTAAATAAAATAAAAATATACCAAAAGACACTCAAAATCAAATGTCATTTAATTTTGCTGCAGATTATTCAATAGAACAATTTAGCGCTAGATGCTACACCGCTGCGATTCAGTGTAGCGCTACTTCATTCTGAACTTGACTATTGTTTAAATTTTTTCGAAGATTTCTTATAGCAAAAATAAGTGTACAAAAGAAATATAGTATTGGGGTAGGTTACATGCAAAAAAAAAATAAAACTTAAAAAAGACATTTTATCCGTTGCGGGGGGTTTTTCGTTGTTTATTTCAAATATTACAAAAAAAAAGCTTAGTCATAAATTGAAATAATTTGAATGTGATATACATATATTAATTGTTTTTAATATTTTTAATTAAAAAAATATCTTAATTGCAATGCTTTAGTTTTTAGAAATGATAATCAAACTACTAATACACAAATATGTTAACGATACATATATTAGCTATTTTACATCTCAATTCAGAAATTGAGAATAGTAACGAAAACGTAGGCGTTGGCGATAGTGCCAATAAAGTGGAATTAGCTTCTAAATACCATAACTGGATTAAATATACTATATCAGCAAAATGAAAAAATGGAAAATGCTTCTCATAGTACTAAAAATCTACAACTTGTAAACAAGAGCTTTTTAAATCCAATGGAACCTCCAATTGTTAAATTAACAAGAAAGGCTGTTGAAAATGGTGATAGTATTTATGTATTATCACGATTACGAGACCACAGAATATACAATAACATTAGATTATTTTTGTCTTTTTTGCACGATCAAGAGGATATTTATAATGAAGGTATAACGAAAACAAATACCAAAATATTGATCGATATTGAAGGATTGCCAACGAATTATCAGGAATTACGTGAATTATATTATAAATTCCATGAAAGTAGAGGAATCGCTAACAAAGAAGTACAAAAAGACCTAGCTGCATATAGGCAACATACATATAATAAATACAGAGAAAATTTACAAACAATTTGGAACTCCACGCAAAATTATTTAATTGGTAGACCGTAATGGCAGTCCAATCCACAAATACTTTAGAAACGAGTAAATTAAAAATTTTGTATCTAAATATATGCAGCTTAAGAAATAAAATTTATGAATTAGAAACATTAATTAATGAATGTAAAGAAATTGATATAGTGATTCTAACAGAAGTATGGATATACAGTAATGAAACCACTACTTATAATATTCCAAACTATAGGGCAGTTTTCAATTGTAGAGATGAGAAAAGAGGTGATGGAACTGTCATCTTTATAAAAAATAATATCAATTTTACTGAAGTATTAAAAAACGAAAAATATAATTTTAGTGTAATTGAAATTCTGAATTCTGCACCTACATTAAGAATTGGTGCATTTTACAAGGCTCCAGCGGAAAATAGTAACATATTTATAGAATATTTAGAAAATAGATTAAAAAATAAAGCAAATTCAATTTTTTTTGCTGATACTAATTTAAATATATTTAATAATTCTAATACCGTAATTAAGTATAAAGACATGATAGCAACAACTGGTTATAGTATAATAAACAAAACACAAAGTACAAGAAACACAGCTCATTCCAATACCTTAATTGATCACATTTTAACAAATTCAAATGATAAATATGATATAAATTTTACAATAGAAAGTAACAGTCTATCCGATCACCAATTGGCAATAGTATGACTAAAAGCAATAAGAATTATGAAAATACCAATGCAGAAGCATACTATAAGTAAAACTGATTATAACAAGATGTCTCAAATTGTAAATAATCAAATAGAAAACACTAGCCTTTTAGAAATAGACATGTTAACAAAAATAATACAAGAAGCTAAAATTTTATGTACAAATTCAATGTCGGTTAGAACTAGGAATAATGCATGGATAACACCGTCGATTCTTATATAAAATTAAAAATTAGAAAATCACTATACGATAGCCATAAAAGAGATCCAAATAACAGAGATAAAAAGATAAAATATGCTTTATGTAAGAAAAAGATCGATAAAAAAATAAAAGAGGCTAAGAAAAACCATATCAATAAAACATTGAAAATGCTGGAAGTGACTCTAGAAAATTATGGAAAGTGTTAAATAATACTATAAAGAATACTAATAAGGATATTTCAAAACATATAACAAGCATTGTAAAAAAAAGTGGAGAAAGGACAAAGGATGAAAACGAAACGGCAAACACGTTAAATGAATTTTTTAATGAAGTAGGAGAATCCATTATAAAAGGAATAAAAAAAATTAATATAGTAACTATAAACACATAAGAAATAATAAAACATTATTTCTTAGACCTGTTACTGAAACGGAGATTTATCAAATTATTATGAAGTTAAACAGAAATGCAGCCCCAGGATTAGATAATATAACGGTAAAGCATTTACAGGAATTAGTTAATATTATCAAAAAAACATTGGCAACATTGATAAATAAATGCCTTGATTCATTAAAAAAGGCGTACATAGTGCCAATTCATAAAAGTGGATCTAAAGATGAATGTGGCAACTATAGACCAATTTTGAAAAAGTAATTAATTTAAGGATAAGAAATTTTATTTCAAGAACGATTGGTTTTGATCCACATCAATATGGTTTCCTAGAGAACAGCGGTACAGAATCCGCAATAACAGCTACGTTAAAATATATTTATGACGCACTTGATGAAGGATATTTCGTCGGTGCAGTATTTATTGATCTTACGAAAGCTTTTGATGAAGTAAATCATCGTAGACTGATTAGTTTTTTAGATATATTGGGTATAAGAGGTACTAGTAAACTTTTGTTAAGCAGTTACTTAACAAATAGGACTCAGTGTGTTAAAGTGAACGAAGTGCTTAGCGATGAACTTATTATAAAAACAGGTGTACCACAAGGCTCATTGCTAGGACCGCTGTTGTACCTTTTATATATAATGAATATGCCAAAAAATTATTTTATTTCAAATAATAGGGTTTATGCAGATGACACTAATATCATTGCTAAAGCTAGAACAGTACAAGAACTCGAAAATATACTAAATAAGGATCTAAATGCGATATGTAATTGGCTAGATTACAATGAACTCTGCATTAACGCCAAAAAAAAACAACTATTTGTTATTTAAAACACAAAGAAAAAATAGCGAAAATATTACTCTTAAAATAAGGGAAACAATTATTGAAAGAGTAGATAAGGTTAAATATTCCTTCATAACTTTGTAACTGGTGGGTATATAGGGATCATTATTCCACAAAAATTAAAGCTGACAACTTACCCTACAAAATGGATTTCTTTTTTATCTCTCAACAGTAAGCTGTTCAAAAGTTATTGCTTTTTTTATGAAAAGTTTCCTTAAATCTTTAATCCCTCATATCTCGAAAAGGGTCCACAATAGATCCCCACCTCCAGTACAATTTGTTGTTTGTTTTAATGCCCCCAATCGCTATGTGTAGTGCGCGTACTTGAGTCCCGTACACCCTGTATATTGTAAAATTATCTGAAATTAAATGAAATAAAAAAAAAAATAAAAAATTCATTTTCATATAATGTTATTCAATCATCAATTGTATTGATAGAACAGCAGATATATATTTGAAATAGAATATAGAGAAAACTTTAAAAAATAAATTAATATATATGTGTTATATATTTTTAATATCAAAATATCAAAAAAAATTTAATATAATAAAAAGATAACGTTTATAGTTCCTCATTAATCAAATTGGTAACGCGTTCGAAAATAAATTTATAAAAACCTGAATTTTAATTTTTTTAGCAATATATATATAAAACGAAATTTAAATATTTGTTGCAGTATTAAAAAATTTTCTAAAGAAACTCGGTATTACAAAGTACTTCAAAATGACAGTAATAGGTTTCTAATACTAGAATAGGTAAAATACTTCATTAATTATGAATAATAGTGAAATCAATACTTAGAATATAATCCCTGTTAACAAATAATATTGGAGCGTTGCTGTTGTGCAAAATATAATGTTGGAGCTTGAATGTTAACTTTTAATATCGGAAAAACACACTGGTAAATAAGTTACTGTTTTATAAAAGCATCAAAGTTTTAATTTTTAGTAGTAGCCCCAGTAGCCCTTCATTGGGGAAGGTTCCCAAATTTTGCTTAGCAACCTTATGATGGATCTGCCCATCCCCCTCCTGTCCCCATCCTTTCATTTTTTTAGGTTCTGAAAATCAATTGTGAAGTCCACCAAAATTTGGAATTTCACGCTTAGTGAGTGCACTATCTAAGCAAAAAGTGTTATTTCAAATTTAAGAAAAACCTTTTGTATAAGTTGAAATACAATGCTGCAGCTTTCAATTTTGTATATTTGTAAAAAATTTTTTTTTAATTTTCGAGTCTTTATAGCTCCTAAACACGGGGCTTGACAAAAAAATGTTGTTAACCGAATCCTACTAATTTCTTAGGATCTAACTTCTTTTATAATTTTAAGACCCTTATTTTTACCGTTAAAAAGATATGTGGAGCCAAAAATTTTGCAAAAATTGAATTTCACATAATAGTAAAGTTTAGTACCGTTGGCTAAACATTTGCCTTTTAAAAATTTTAATAAAGCTTTTAATAAAGCTTATAAAAATTTTAATAAAGCTTATAAAACCAGCTATCTGATTCTTTTTTCAGATTGAAAATACTCCTAACAGAACTCTTGTTATAACAATTACAAAATAGGACTTTTTCCAACTTTGTGGGGCTGTAGCTCCGTAACGGGTGGGGCTACGGAAAAGAGTTCTTCTCGAAAATGGCTGGCTAAAGCTTCTTTATTCTATTTCAAACGATATAAAAGTTTTTGTAAACATACGGAAATATCTGACGGACAGATTAAAACTATATAAGCACATTTTTACAAAATTTTTTGAAAATGTGCTAAAAACGAGGAAGAGCGTAGTAGAATATTCAGGTAAGTACAAAACCAAATATAAGTTGAAAAGCAGATTTTTAAACCTTTTCTAAACCATCGCAAATATTTTATTCAAACGTTGGCAATTCAAATTAACTACTATTGACATAGTATAATGACATATTGGAAAATTTAGTATACCCTTTTGACCTAGCTATTACCAGGTGCACGTTGCTCCGTCTGTCAATGGAGTTCTAATATAAGTTAATGTTATTGAAAAAATTTAACACAAAAATTGCACGTGATGTACATAATTTTAAAATGTAATACAGCAATTTTTTTAAAACGATTTTTTTAGGATTATTCTAGCAATTTTCACAAATTTATTAAATTTCACTTGAAACTTTTCATAATTATTAAATAATAATAAAAAAAAAATATTTCAATTCAGTTAACATTATTCGCTGTAAACTCACTAATTTCGGGGACATATGGAAAATAGGAAACATATTCTTTAGCCGTTTGGCCTCAAATCGATCAAAAAGTTCCAAGTTCCGAACGCATTGTCCAATCCTCACAGTATGCAATCTCCGCCGTAGTTTCGTTACTAGTAACCTACAGTTAAAATTTCATCAAGATAGCTCCATTATTATTTTTGAGTTATCGTGCCTATGGACGGACGGACATGGCTATATCGACTCAGGAGGTCACGCTGATCACAAATATATATACTTTTCCATATCTAGCTCACTTCCTTTAGGTGGTTACAAACACCATACCAAAGTTAATATACCTCTTTACTAATTCTATAGGTGTAGGGTATAAAAATAGTTTTTTAAAATTAAGATAGAACGTTCCAATTATGTACAAAGGTTAACTAGTATTGAAGGTATGGTGGGGACTACATATGCACGAAATCGGAGCATGGTTTTAAGTTCTGGAACTTTTGAAACGTTAAAGAGCTAACAAACGTATATATAAAAAAGACCACAACTCAAAAATTAATGACGCTTTTTTGATGAAATTCAAACTCTAGGTTACTAGTAATGAAAGAACCGCGAGGATTCGATTTGGTCGATATCAGACAATGAGTTCGGGTTCTAAAAGCTTTTGATCGAATTGAGGCAAAACGAGTATAATTTCGAAACAAAATAAAATGGAACGTTAAAATTTGGTGCACAGATGTTTCTTCTTATTTGCTTTGTGTATTGAAATTTCGGATGAATTGGAATAGAGGTTTTCGTACCACCACCCCCTACTATACCTACTATACCTTAGAAAGTTATCCGAAATTAATAAACACAGTAGCTTAAAATAAATATAGAACCTTTAAATTTGGTAAAACGGTGTTTTTTCTTATATCCCTTTTGTCCCCGAAATTTAGACTTAATTGTATTGGTGGTTCAGGTGCCTCCTAAAAAATCCCAAAATTAAAAAGCTTAACGTCGAAATTAATAATAATAGACACTTTACATTTGATACACGAGGGTTCTTTCCTATTTCGGTTTAACCTAACACTTTTATATTTCTAAAAGGCTAAGAATTTTACTATAAATCATTTTATGTATTATATTTTATAAATTAAAAAAATTTTTTTAATGAACCACGAAATTTTTTTTGTTTTTATTTTTTATTATATCATATCTATATTTTATTGAATTATTATCATAGGTAATATATAATTAAGAAATTGTGTACGATACTTAAGTTGTAAAATTTATTTTTATATTTAAATTAATTATATTAAAAGTTCTAAATTTGTCATTGTGTTTTAGAAATATCGTTATTGCATATTTTGATTATTAAATTTTGTGCTAAAAAGCGGATGAAAGCATTAATGGTTTTAACTAACATTAAAAACCATGAAGTTATATAAACTTTTATATTTATATTATTACAAATTAATATTTATTTCGAATAACTTTGAGTTTAATTATATAAAACATTAAAAAATAAGTTTATTAAGAGAATAAATTTAAAAATTATTTAAAATTAAAATAATTAACCAAGGGTACTAAATCATTCAATAGTAAATGCACTACAGCTAAAAATCCTGAAAAGGAGTAGTAATTGCTGCATGTGTGTAAAATTTTATTGAATTGGCTAAAAGTTTTAAATATATAATTTTGTAATTGCACTTTACGAATCCATTTATCTCAACTTTATTTGTTGTTTAATATTTTTAAATAGATAAATTAGTAAGAATTATTAATATTTTTGAATTGATAAAATAATTAGAAAATGTTTTTAGTATTATAAAATTAATTTGGTTCGCCATGTCTTACGATCAAACTAATAAAAGTTTTTATGATTTGAAAATGACTTATGGACTTCCCATTAAATTTGAACCAAATAGGTGTAGGGTATTTCTAAGTCGGTTGCACCGACTGACTGTTTCTTTACTTGTTTTGGTTAATTTTAGGTTCGTTATACACATTTATTAGTATATTTTATTCGTTTTTCTTTGTGATATATTCAGGAGAAAGTTTTGTTGTACTATGCTTTGTAAAATTACATTCTTTTAATAGTGTTTGTATAATAGGTAACCAATTATAATTCCCGTTTAAACTGAATTTTTTCTACATCGAATTTTTTAATGTAAGGTTGAATCGTTCAACAATTGATGCTTTTTATTCAGTAAATGTATGATAATGATTGATTGATTTTTTCCTACATATATTTATAACCTTAATTAAACCTTGATACCATATCATTTCTACTAAATCAATTTGCCACATGTCGTTAAAACCCTCTTGCCTGTCTTTGAATTTCAGCCACTATTTGAGCTCTTGCCATTTTGTTTTAAAAAATGTTAAAGATAATGTTAAAGGTAATAATAATTATTATATATAAATGATAAACCAATCATGGTTTAAACTAATTGTCTGTTTGAGTCTAATTTGCTTTTATACTTTTTCTACATGAGTATATTACTCGGTTTTTATTTTCAATTTTATTTCATTTCCATTGTTAGTAGAAACTGAATAAAATGCATCCTGATTCTACAATATATCCGTTTCATTTACCTGACTACGTAAATACAGAATGCCAGATACAGGAATATGAAATTACGTCCACCATGGACGACGAAGATTTAACAGAAACGGATGAATTTATTCCTCCCTTTCAGAGAGTTAAATCGGAAGATGAGGAAGAAATTGCTGAAGATGAGGGGTCCATTTAATGAAATGTGGGGTATAAATAATCAGAAGTGAGATCCTGACTACTTTGAAAGTATTTTTAGAAATAATTTTTAGTCTCTTTAAATAACTATATAAATAAAAATTAAAATTAGTTATATTATTCATTGTGATTTATTTTATTTTTTTATGGAGATTGTTACAAATTTTTTGTTTTAACATTACAGGGATTTCAAAAAATAGTCTTTTATAATTAAATTTTACATTAAAACGCTGCATTGACGTATAAATTTCTTTGTGTAAGCTTGATACTTTTTGTTCATCACGTAATTTTAGATATTCTGCAAAATATTCTTTTACATTTAACTGAGCAGATTTAAACTGTGTCATCACTGTTTGAATAAAATCGTTTAAATTGTAAAACAGTTCTGCTTCTTCTCTGTTAGTACTTATGCTTTGTCTATTCACATATCTTAACCCATGATACAAGCTCTCTCTTTTTATTTTACAATTTATTCCATTCATGATATTTTAAGACAATATTTTTACAAATACGATGAAATATGCATAAAGCTTCAAACGTCTTACAGTCAAATCCAACAGAAATTTTTAATGTGTGACTTTTATTGAGGAAATATGTAATATTTAATGCTTAGCAATAAATCATAACTCTGACCTAATGCCTCCATTTCTTTAATTTTACTAACTTTTATTTATATTGTTTTAATACTTATACGTTTTAGGAACACAAGATTGTAACGACTTGTATTTTCCAAAAAGCTTTTGAAAGGTATTGATAATTAATTTGTCGTTTTCTACATGATTACCTGTTATAAATTTTTTTAAAAAGGTATTCATACTGTAACCGCAACATCTTTATAATGAATAAATACACAATACTGCTGAAAGCTTTTTTACAAACTTTTTACAAGGTTCTTTGACAACAACTATAGAAATATCTTTTACAAATAATGTATTATTATCATCGTAACCAAACGTTTTATCTAGTAGTGCACAAGACAGCGACATTTTGTAAATTATTTAAATTCATTTTTATGTGTAGTATTTATAGATTTGTAAATATATTTCGGTTTTATCAATTTGTAAGCTTGCATCAAATTCTCCATAAATAATAGGGGTTAAAGTAGATGTAAGTGGTTTTGATAACCTTGCCTTAATTCTAACTGTATCCTGATTTAATAAACCTTCACACTTCATTTCCAGATGCATCTGGAGTTAAATCAAAAGCTAACATGAAAAATCCATTACTAAACACAGACTTTGTTATCTGATGACCTTTATCATTATGGTAAATTCCAGTACCTGAAAATTGTGTACTGTATCTTGTGTAGCAATTTTTTTTATCTGGTTTTAAATGTTGAATTAGGATATGTATTCCATTTACGTTTAACACAAATTGTGAAATATCAAAATTTTTAAAATTGCATGGGTTTTTTTTATCTTTTTCCTGCATCTAGAGTAACCTGCATTTTCTGCCATGCAAAATATTAGTTTGTTTGGTAGCTGACCAATGAAAACATTATCAAGTGATACTGATGAACTACTCTGTGGAAAAGTAAAACATTTTACCTCTACACGTTTATAATTGCATTTGGCATTAGTTTTTTCCAATACAGCGTTATGTGATAATAGTACACTAGGAATAATAGTTACATGTCTCATAATTAAAGTCGCTTCTAAAATTTTTAATTGTGATTCGTCAGAATCTTCTGCAAAAAAGTAGAATTCTGGTTTTTCTAATGTTATGTAAATTCGAACGTCAACATTAATTATGAAGAGCGTTTGTTGATTAAAAATGTCTTAATGTAGTTTACCAATATGTTCTTTTGAACCATTGTTAACAAATTTGGCTATATTTGGCTTGTCTAACATCCATCCAGCACATTCTAAATGTGTAGCAGCGGCATTTGTACCATAATATAATAATGATTCAATATAAGCTCTATAATGATAATTTCTATCAGATGGAGATATATTCTTTCTATTTAGCTGTACGTTACATTGTTTTGTCCCCGTGCATACATATATGACATCGGGAATATATTACTTGCTCCTCCGTTTGTAACGCATCAATCGAGACGAGCTAGATATAGTGTAAAGGGTACGTATCGGATCAGCATCGAAAAGTAAATTGATTTAGCTATGTGTGTCTGTCCGTTTGTCCGTCCGTGTGTCAGCACGATAACTCAAAAACTAAAAGGACCAGAATTTTGAAATTCACATAAAGTCATTTTTAGACAATTTATAAGTCCCCTATTGTTTTTGGTTAAAATCGGACCAAGGCTTCGGAGAGCTTCCACACAACTTGTTTGCACCAATATGAATTTCTTCTAAACTAATTATACTACGCGGTTGGAAATTACACAAATTTTGTTTTATAATGAATCTAGAACTTATATGAAGTTTAAAAATGTTAGGCCCCAATTTCGGGGGCTGCCATACAATGTTTTAAATTCAATAACTGTGAATATAATGAAGGTTAAAATTAAAATTGCGCAGGCAAAAAAAGGGGCAAGTTACTTGGCAAAGTTGGACATCTTTCGGATCACCCGACAAAAGCAAAAATTATGGGATAATGAAATAAAATCTTTTTTTTTTTATGTTTTTTTTTTTTTGAATTTCAATATTAAGAAAAGAAGGAAGTTCAACTAAATTTACTACATTATTTTACATTATAGTTATTTATGTACAATTAAATAAATTTTTATTTTAAACCTTTAAGATCATTAAATGATTTTATTTTAAAAACCCTATCTCCTTCCTTCTTTCTTAATAAAATAGTTGAATTTCTCAACCGTTGTTTAACCTCTCAAGTTTTTTTCAGCAACTCACGCATAGATTCAGTAAGACTCTCATTAATGTAAATAGGTATGCTTCCATCGCCAAAATCTGCAGCATTCAATTTCCCCTTCAACGTATATTTCTTATTCATTATTTTTTCCTTAGTTTTGAGTGTAGAGAATTTAACTGCAGTAACGCTTTTTGTTTTAGGATATTTGAGGAAGAAGAATTAGTTATAGCTGAATTCTCAGAGAGAGCTTTGCTGTTTGCTGAATTAAGAAAAAGAACTTTAACAAAAATCTCTTTAGTTTTTTTAACAAAGCAGCTTTCAATTTCCCCTTCAAGAATTTGCTCATCTAATACATTGGAGATTAAAGTTATTACTTTAGATCTCACATTATTTTGTTGCACATCAGGAATACCAATAATATCTACGCATTTTTTCTTTGCTCAAGCACGTTAATTCTATTGCTTAATGAGTTAATTTTTTAAGGCATTTTATGCTTTTGTGCACAATTTAAATTATTAAGAAGAAATATATACAGTTTTTTAATTCACTTTTAAATTAATAGAATAATATTCATATAAGATGAGGGCAATATATGTGTTACCCCATTCAAACACAATAGATGATTCTCTCTCTGTAATATCCCACTTGGTATCATACCAAAACTTCATTAGTTTCGGGATTATGCTCGTTTGGGCTATAAGCTTTAAGGTCTTGGGAGTAGTGGCAGTGGTACGTAAACCGCTATTCCAATTCAGGAGGTTCCGTAAGGTTCCGTCTTCTTTGGTTCCAAAATTATACTTGTTTGGCCTCAATTCGATTAAAAGCTTCTAGAATACGTACTCATTTTGAGTTGAGGTCAAACTTTGTAATTCTGAACTGAGGTGAGGTCAAATTTTGTAATTCTAAGTGAAATCCCTAATTTTTGTGGACCTTCCCCATTAAGTGGCTATTAGGACTTAAAAATAAAAAATTTACTGTTTGTATAAGTAAGCAGTAACTTAGTCACCAGTGTTTATATTTCCTAAATTAAAAGTCAACATTGAAGCTCCAACATTATATTTCGATAAAATACTCAGTATGAAACACTATATAATTTTTAATTCAATTAATGTGCCTTTTTAAGAACCCATGATTTCTTCCTTCTACCAAGACTCTCATATTACAAAGAATAAATTATACTTTATACTTATTATATTTGTTGTTGTTTGTTTTACTTTGGCTTGTTGCGTAACACTTATATTGTATAAAATTTTGTATTATTGCGTTCCTACTTATTTCATGGGAAAAAAAGTAGTATTGAATATTTATAAATCCAAAAATAACCCTTATCAGCAAATTGATTTTCTTAAAAATAAATAAATTTGGCAAAAGTTGCTTTTTAGAATTTAAGTTTTTTTATTCTATATTTTTTTTTTTGTAGAAATTAGGAAAAATTAAAGCATTGATTCATTTTTCCTTTCTTTCGAAATTGTTAAGTTTGATTTTAAATTGGAAAGTCATAATACTCTATTCTTGTAACAAATTCTTGAAATAAAATTAAATAAAGAGAGCTATTAAAAAAAATAAATTTTTAAATAAAAAATTTAAAAAAAAAAAAAATCAATTTTTTTATTTATTATTTATTGATTAAATTTTTAAAATAACAAAAGTGACTCTGAATTAAAATTTGATACCATTTTATGTAACGAGATAGCAACAAATGGCAGAAGAATTTCTAGTATGCTAAAACTTATCCTGCATAGAGTTCCTCTAGCAACGAAAAGATCGATAAAGTATTGTATTTTTCATTTAACGTATGAAATCGTTTTTTGAAGAAATGCTTTCTCAAAAAATTTTAATTTTAAAATTTTAAACAATGAATTCTTCTCTTTAAATATATTAACTTTATTGTAATTTAAATTTTCCTATGATTTTTTTGAAGTTTTAATATTATTTTTCTTTCCTTTAATTTTGTTATTAAGTATTTGCTTTTGCTAATAATATTACTATATATTACTATTATAATGACTAGTTTGTAAGAATGTAGTGTAAACACTCTGTACGAGTTCTTAAGCTCTTTTAGTGACATAAATAAATAAAAAAACAAGTAAAGAAACAGTCAGTCAGTGCAACCGACTTAGAAATACCCTACACTTATTTGGTTCAAATTTAATGAGATATCCATAAGTCATTTTAAAACCATAAAAGCTGATATTAGTTTATTCGTAAGACATAGCTAACCAAATTACCTTTATTATACTAAAAACATTTTATAATTACTTTATCTATTCAAAAATATTACAAATTCTTACTAATTTATCTATTTAAAAATATTAAAAATCAAAAAAACATAATATAAATGAAAATATATTTATTTCAATTCAATTACAAAAGTGAAAAAATTTGAATTATTAAATTTTGTGATAAAAAGCTAATCAAAGCATAATATATTTAATGATTCAAATTTTTCAAAGTTGCAATTATTTTAAATTGTCAGTTTATGTACCTATTAGCTTCCAATCCAATTCACAATTTCGCAAATGACAGCACCCTTGTAGCTTCCTATGAATTTCATAGCCGCTGTAACATTAATCATCAGGTTAATACAACAGCAAAAAATTTCACTGTCAGTGAGGTAAATAACGATAATGTATCGCTGTAAAACTTACTTCTCTCCATTAGATCTCCTCAATATCTATAAAACATATATTAGACCAAAAATGGAGTATAATGCACATATCTGGGCTGGTGCACCCCAATCAGCGCTGGGATATCTTGATAAAGTGCAAAACAGAGCTATTCGTCTTATAAATGATCCCAGTGTTACCTCAACGCTCACTCCACTTAGCCATCGGCGCACAGTGTGGTCACTTACCCTGTTTTATAGATACCTAGTGGGGACGAACACCTGTTCTAAGGAAATAAAACAATTAATGCCTCCAAAGTTTTCCAACGTAAAATAAGGAGTGCAACAAATGCTCATCCCTACTGCGTCGAATTGTTAAGATAGCGAAACACGGCTTATGGAAATTCGTTTGTGATGCGCATGTCGAGATTATGGAATCACATTCCGTCCAATGTGTTTCCTAAAGTTGGTAATTCGTATGTGTACGACTTAAATAAATTTAAGAAGAATATTAACATCTTTCTCCTAAATATCCCTCCAAATTTTCCCCATCCCCAATTTCTATCAGATGGAGATATATTCTTTCTATTTAGCTGTACGTTACATTGTTTTGTCCCCGTGCATACATATATGACATCGGGAATATATTACTTGCTCCTCCGTTTGTAACGCATCAATCGAGACGAGCTAGATATAGTGTAAAGGGTACGTATCGGATCAGCATCGAAAAGTAAATTGATCTAGCTATGTGTGTCTGTCCGTTTGTCCGTCCGTGTATCAGCACGATAACTCAAAAACTAAAAGGACCAGAATTTTGAAATTCACATAAAGTCATTTTTAGACAATTTCTAAGTCCCCTATTGTTTTTGGTTAAAATCGGACCAAGGCTTCGGAGAGCTTCCACACAACTTGTTTGCACCAATATGAATTTCTTCTAAACTAATTATACTACGCGGTTGGAAATTACACAAATTTTGTTTTATAATGAATCTAGAACTTATATGAAGTTTAAAAATGTTAGGCCCCAATTTCGGGGGCTGCCATACAATGTTTTAAATTCAATAACTGTGAATATAATGAAGGTTAAAATTAAAATTGGGCAGGTAAAAAAAGGGGCAAGTTACTTGGCAAAGTTGGACATCTTTCGGATCACCCGACAAAAGCAAAAATTATGGGATAATGAAATAAAATCTTTTTTTTTTTTTGTTTTTTTTTTTTGAATTTCAATATTAAGAAAAGAAGGAAGTTCAACTAAATTTACTACATTATTTTACATTATAGTTATTTATGTACAATTAAATAAATTTTTATTTTAAACCTTTAAGATCATTAAATGATTTTATTTTAAAAACCCTATCTCCTTCCTTCTTTCTTAATAAAATAGTTGAATTTCTCAACCGTTGTTTAACCTCTCAAGTTTTTTTCAGCAACTCACGCATAGATTCAGTAAGACTCTCATTAATGTAAATAGGTATGCTTCCATCGCCAAAATCTGCAGCATTCAATTTCCCCTTCAACGTATATTTCTTATTCATTATTTTTTCCTAAGTTTTGAGTGTAGAGAATTTAACTGCAGTAACGCTTTTTGTTTTAGGATATTTGAGGAAGAAGAATTAGTTATAGCTGAATTCTCAGAGAGAGCTTTACTGTTTGCTGAATTAAGAGAAAGAACTTTAACAAAAATCTCTTTAGTTTTTTTAACAAAGCAGCTTTCAATTTCCCCTTCAAGAATTTGCTCATCTAATACATTGGAGATTAAAGTTATTACTTTAGATCTCACATTATTTTGTTGCACATCAGGAATACCAATAATATCTACGCATTTTTTCTTTGCTCAAGCACGTTAATTCTATTGCTTAATGAGTTAATTTTTTAAGGCATTTTATGCTTTTGTGCACAATTTAAATTATTAAGAAGAAATATATACAGTTTTTTAATTCACTTTTAAATTAATAGAATAATATTCATATAAGATGAGGGCAATATATGTGTTACCCCATTCAAACACAATAGATGATTCTCTCTCTGTAATATCCCACTTGGTATCATACCAAAACTTCATTAGTTTCGGGATTATGCTCGTTTGGGCTATAAGCTTTAAGGTCTTGGGAGTAGTGGCAGTGGTACGTAAACCACTATTCCAATTCAGGAGGTTCCGTAAGGTTCCGTCTTCTTTGGTTCCAAAATTATACTTGTTTGGCCTCAATTCGATTAAAAGCTTCTAGAATACGTACTCATTTTGAGTTGAGGTCAAACTTTGTAATTCTGAACTGAGGTGAGGTCAAATTTTGTAATTCTAAGTGAAATCCCTAATTTTTGTGGACCTTCCCCATTAAGTGGCTATTAGGACTTAAAAATAAAAAATTTACTGTTTGTATAAGTAAGCAGTAACTTAGTCACCAGTGTTTATATTTCCTAAATTAAAAGTCAACATTGAAGCTCCAACATTATATTTCGATAAAATACTCAGTATGAAACACTATATAATTTTTAATTCAATTAATGTGCCTTTTTAAGAACCCATGATTTCTTCCTTCTACCAAGACTCTCATATTACAAAGAATAAATTATACTTTATACTTATTATATTTGTTGTTGTTTGTTTTACTTTGGCTTGTTGCGTAACACTTATATTGTATAAAATTTTGTATTATTGCGTTCCTACTTATTTCATGGGGAAAAAAGTAGTATTGAATATTTATAAATCCAAAAATAACCCTTATCAGCAAATTGATTTTCTTAAAAATAAATAAATTTGGCAAAAGTTGCTTTTTAGAATTTAAGTTTTTTTATTCTATATTTTTTTTTTTGTAGAAATTAGGAAAAATTAAAGCATTGATTCATTTTTCCTTTCTTTCGAAATTGTTAAGTTTGATTTTAAATTGGAAAGTCATAATACTCTATTCTTGTAACAAATTCTTGAAATAAAATTAAATAAAGAGAGCTATTAAAAAAAATAAATTTTTAAATAAAAAATTTAAAAAAAAAAAAAATCAATTTTTTTATTTATTATTTATTGATTAAATTTTTAAAATAACAAAAGTGACTCTGAATTAAAATTTGATACCATTTTATGTAACGAGATAGCAACAAATGGCAGAAGAATTTCTAGTATGCTAAAACTTATCCTGCATAGAGTTCCTCTAGCAACGAAAAGATCGATAAAGTATTGTATTTTTCATTTAACGTATGAAATCGTTTTTTGAAGAAATACTTTCTCAAAAAATTTTAATTTTAAAATTTTAAACAATGAATTCTTCTCTTTAAATATATTAACTTTATTGTAATTTAAATTTTCCTATGATTTTTTTGAAGTTTTAATATTATTTTTCTTTCCTTTAATTTTGTTATTAAGTATTTGCTTTTGCTAATAATATTACTATATATTACTATTATAATGACTAGTTTGTAAGAATGTAGTGTAAACACTCTGTACGAGTTCTTAAGCTCTTTTAGTGACATAAATAAATAAAAAAACAAGTAAAGAAACAGTCAGTCAGTGCAACCGACTTAGAAATACACTACACTTATTTGGTTCAAATTTAATGAGATATCCATAAGTCATTTTAAAACCATAAAAGCTGATATTAGTTTATTCGTAAGACATAGCTAACCAAATTACCTTTATTATACTAAAAACATTTTATAATTACTTTATCTATTCAAAAATATTACAAATTCTTACTAATTTATCTATTTAAAAATATTAAAAATCAAAAAAACATAATATAAATGAAAATTATATTTATTTCAATTCAATTACAAAAGTGAAAAAATTTGAATACCTACTGCGTCGAATTGTTAAGATAGCGAAACACGGCTTATGGAAATTCGTTTGTGATGCGCATGTCGAGATTATGGAATCACATTCCGTCCAATGTGTTTCCTAAAGTTGGTAATTCGTATGTGTACGACTTAAATAAATTTAAGAAGAATATTAACATCTTTCTCCTAAATATCCCTCCAAATTTTCCCCATCCACCATAATCCAAAATTCCCAAATATCCTCTGACAATCCTAAAATCCTTTCATATCCCATCCCTGTAACCAAACTGTACATTTGCATCACAGGTTCCTTCCTAAAGTTTGGTTCAAAAAGGGTATGGTTTTGGTGCGTTAAAATCGCACACTACCCAACGAAATACCGCACAGTTTCAATGGGTGGCCTTCGAGCGTTCCATTCCCTCGCAAAAAAAAAAAAAAAAAAAAAAAATTAACATCATAATTGTCATTCAGGTTTGTTATTATGTGATCAATTAAGGTGCTAGAGTTAGTTGTATTTGTTGTGCTTTTCGTTTTATTAACTATGCTATATCCAGAAGTTGCTTTATCTTTTAATATTATGTATATAAATAGGTTCCTGTTTTCCACTGGAGCTTTATAAAATGTACCTATTTTTAATTTTGGTTTTGAGTTCAAGATGTCAATTACAGTAAAGTTATATTTTTCATCTTTACATATTTCATTGAAACTAATATTATTTTTAATAAAGATAGCAATCCCACCTCCTCTTTTTTTATTTCTACAGTTGTTGTAGAAATAAAATGATGTTGGATGTTGTAAGTATCTTTTTCATAATCATAAATCCAAACCTCTGTAATTATTACTATGTCTATTTCTTTATATTCATCAATTAATGTTTCCAGTTCCAGTATTTTATTTCTAATACTACATATATTTAAATACAATATCTTTAGATCTCCCATTTGCATTATATTTTCTTGTTCTGCCTTTATTATCTGCCGATCAGGTAATTTTGCCAAGATTCTCTTGTCTTTTGAAGATTTTGCCTATATTTGTTATAAACGTGTCGTCTATATGTAGCTAGATCATTCGAAACATCTTTATTGCAGATTCCTATGTTTTCGTGGTATCTGTCATATGTTCTTCGAAGTTCCGGATAGTCAGTTGGTAGTCATTCTTGGTTAATTAAAACCTTTATATTGGTTTGTGTTATATCATCAAAGCAAATATCATTTTGATCGTGGAAAAATGCTAAATATAATCGTACATTGTTATACATTCTGTAATCTGGAAAGAATATATACACTATCTCCATTTTCAATTGCTCGTTTTGTAAGCCTTACAATTGGGGGTGACATCAGATCAACAAAACTTTTGCTATCATCTTGGAATTTGGAGTAACCATAATAATAAACCACAATAAATTTTTCTTTCAGTTGTGTTCTGTGGATTTATTGTTTTGCCTTTATTCAAGTTTGGGTATTTGGAGTCTTTTATTTCTACATTATTATTATTATTATCATTGATTTGGTTAATTGTATCATTTTTTATCTTACTAAAATTATCTTTTCTCTTTTTTTTGTATTATTATCATTGCTTGGGTTAATTTTATCGTTTTTAATTTTACTTTTTGCATTATCATTGGTTTGATGACTTCTATCGTTTTTAATCTTACTTGTACTATCATTTTCTACTTTTTCTGTATTATTAATATTATTATTATCATTTTTTCGGTTAATTTTATCATTTTTAATGGTACTTTTTGAATTATTATTAATAGTTTTATTTATTTTCATATTACTTTTAAGGATAGTGTTTTTATTTGACCATCATTTTGGAAAATATGAAAGAATATAGCTACGCTTTGTTTTATCTTTATTATAATCAATTTTATTAGTCTGTTCACTGTTATGGTTAATATTATTATTATTACTACTATTATTATTTTCATTATTATTATTTTCATTTTTTATATGAGTTATATCACTGTTATTGTCTCTAATATTATTAATACTTGGTTTAACATTAGTATTATTCTTATTAATATTATCATTAACATTATCAATTCTGCATGCAGAATCACTTTCATATTTTCATTTACATTTATATTTAATTTGTTATCTTCCTCTTCTATTTTCCTTAATTGTTAGTATCCGATTTTTTGTTTTCTTATGCTTAATTTATTTTTATACACTGGACATGATCTACTAAAAGTTTTATGACTAACATTCAACCCCAAACTGAATTTTTCGTTCGATTTTAAGCAATTATAGCATTTATTAATTGCCTTTTTTTGACATTCACTTGTTTTGTGTTGTTGGTGGCACTTCAAGCATGTTTAAATGGTTAAATCCTTTACTTTTATAACATCTAGAGACTTTGATGGCATCGACCTTGGACCTTTCCCATCCAATACATAATTTTTCGTTAGCTATTATTTTTGGGAATGATTTCTTATCCACTTCTATAATTCTATTAAACATTTTTTTGTTGTATTTTTTCACAGGATATATCGTTTATACTTTAAGTTCACTCATGTGTAGAAAAGAATTTTGTTTTTTAAGTTTCTCCACAATATCATTTTCACTAAATTTATTATTCATGTGCACAATTTCTATGTTAGGTTTAATGACCACAGGTATTTTAATAACATAATTCTCTTTCATTTTTTCTTCTAATTCCTTTTTGATGTTTTCACGCTCTTCAATGGTTTCCGTTTCTATTAAAATCATCCCATTACTTTTGTTTTCAATATTCTTTATTTTCAAATTTTTTGGATCCACCTTTGTATTTAAATCACTTTTTGTTTTTTCAGTTTTCTGCTTATTTTTCGGTTTTATTATTAAAGGTAACTCTTTCTTCATTTTTTAATTTACACTTGTTTTAGTGTTTTTAATTACATCAGCAAATGACACTGTTTGACCTATGTTCGAATTTATATTATTTGTGACATTAATTTTTTTGCAGACCTCATAATTTTTTTTAATTGCACTAACAAATGATTCATTCACTTTTTCTGTTTCAATTTTGAAGACTTCAGTAAATTTTTGCATTTTCTCTATTTCTTTTTGTTGGCTGGCTTTAATTTCTTCCAATCTCTTCATGTAATTAGTTTCAATAGCCTTAAGTAATTCAACGACTTCATTTTCATTTTTTTTTATTGCACGTTCAAATTCTTCTTTATATTCCTTAAGGTACTCATTATTTTTGGAAACTGCACTGTCCATGTTTTGTAAGACCAAATCAACATTTTGTATATATTGAATACAGTTCACAAATAAACTTAATATTCCTGCTGGTGTATAGTAAGTTCACCGTAGATTGATCCATTCCTGAACATTTTAATGCCTCATGATAGAATTTTTTGCACAAACCTGCACATTCTATACCCGTTCTCCTTTAATTTTTAGTTTGCACATTTGGCACGAAGCCATTTCGCGTAATTAAAATATATATATTTTTTTTGTTTTTTTGCTTAATTGCTGATTAGAACTTTTTTTTTCTTTTTATCTTTTATTAATTAATATAATTATAATCGATAAAGAAAAAAGTAAACACATCCGCACCGTACTGTACTAAACGAATTACTGAAGATAAAAATATGATATGATATATATCGTGTATCATTTCGAACCACCACTACTATTAAGTCTAAGTTTCTGGGACACATAGGAAATAGGAAATACATTCTTTGACTTCGAAATGATACTCGCTTTGCCTCAAATCGATCAAAAGCTTCTAGAATCCGAACTTTAAGACTTGAGTCTATATCTACCCCCTCTCCTTCTCTGCGTCCAAACGTAATGGCAAATTTATTATACCCGTTGACCTGTAGTCATACGGGTATAAAAATAAGTATAAGTCAACAACTAATGGCGTTACAATTTTGAATTTTGTGATGTAGGTTACTAGTAAAGAGACTATGGCGGGGACTGCGTACGAACGAGTTCGGACAATGGGTTCGTATCCTACAAGTCTTTGATCGAATTAAGGCCAAACAAGCATAATTCCGAAACCAGTGAAAATAAAACCTTCAAATTTGGTATCAGTGTGCCACTTCCTATGTCCTTAGAATCCTGGAAATTTAGGACCAATTGGAGTTGTGGGTCGGGAACCAGCCACACATTTCCGAAGACCTTAAAGCATATCTTAAAATTAATAAAGATAGCAATTTGAAAAAATGTAGAAGCTTCAAATTTGGCACAAGGGTGTTCTTTACTATTTCCCGGATTTTCCCCCAATTTGGGATCAATTGGATTGGTGGTTCAGGGTATATTAACTTTGGTAGGGTGTTTGTAACCACCTAAAGGAAGCGAGCTAGATATGGAAAAGTATATATATTTGTGATCAGCGTGACCTCCTGAGTCGATATAGCCATGTCCGTCCGTCCGTTTGTCCGTCCGTAGGCCCGATAACTCAGAAAATAATGGAGCTATCTTGAAGAAATTTTAACTGTAGGTTACTAGCACTGAAATACGGCGGGGATTGGAAATGGGCGAAATCGAACCATGGGTTCGTTTCCTGGACCTTTTAATCCGTCCAAGGGCTAAAGAACAAATAAAAAAAATCACGGTAACTCAACAACTAATGCCGCTATCTTCATCATATTTGTACTGTAGGTTACTAGTAATAAAGCTACGGCGCAGATTCCGTACAGTCGAGATTGGACCATGGGTTCAGAGCCTAGAACTTTTTGATCGAATTTAGGCCAAACGAGAATAATTCCGGAACCAATGAAGATAGAACCTCCAAATTTGGTATCAGGATGGTCTTCCTATTTTCTTGGTGTCCTTGAAATTTGGGCCTCATTGGAATAGTGGGTCGGGAACCAGCCACACATTTCAGAAGACCTTTACGCATATCTTCAAAATTAATAAAGATAGCAACTTGAAAAACTGTAGAAGCTTCGAATTTGGCACAAGGGTGTTCCTCACTATTTCTTGCGTGTCCCCCTAATTTTGGATCAATCGGAGTGGTGGTTCAGCACTCCTCTTAGACCTCCCAAGGTTTAAAAGCTTATTATCGAAATTACTAAAAATAGTAACTTAAAATTAAGATAGAACGTTCCAATTGTGTACAAGGGTTAACTAATATCTAATGTACAGCGCGAACTGCATATAGGCGAAATCAGCCCATGGGTTCGGATTCTGGACTTTTTAGTCGGTCTAAGGGCGAACGAACGTATATAAAAAATCACGATAACTCAACAACTAATGACGCAATCTTTATCAAATTTGTGCTGCAGGTCACTAGTAATGAAACTACGTCGGCGATTGCGTACGGTGACGATTTGACAAAGGGTTCGGAACTTAGAACTTTTTGATCGATTTGAAGCCGAACGAGTATAACTACGAAGCCGAAGAATATATTTCCTATTTCACATGTGTTCCCGAAATTTAGACTTAATTGTGTTGGTGGTTCAGGTGCCTCCTAAAAAAGCATTAAATTAAAAAGCTTAACTTCGAAATTAATAAAGATAGACACTTCAAATTCTGTACACTATTATGAAGTTAAACAGAATTGCAGCCCCAGGATTAGATAATATAACGGTAAAGCATTTACAGGAATTAGTTAATATTATCAAAAAAACATTGGCAACATTGATAAATAAATGCCTTGATTCATTAAAAAAGGCGTACATAGTGCCAATTCATAAAAGTGGATCTAAAGATGAATGTGGCAACTATAGACCAATTTTGAAAAAGTAATTAATTTAAGGATAAGAAATTTTATTTCAAGAACGATTGGTTTTGATCCACATCAATATGGTTTGCTAGAGAACAGCGGTACAGAATCCGCAATAACAGCTACGTTAAAATATATTTATGACGCACTTGATGAAGGATATTTCGTCGGTGCAGTATTTATTGATCTTACGAAAGCTTTTGATGAAGTAAATCATCGTAGACTGATTAGTTTTTTAGATATATTGGGTATAAGAGGTACTAGTAAACTTTTGTTAAGCAGTTACTTAACAAATAGGACTCAGTGTGTTAAAGTGAACGAAGTGCTTAGCGATGAACTTATTATAAAAACAGGTGTACCACAAGGCTCACTGCTAGGACCGCTATTGTACCTTTTATATATAATGAATATGCCAAAAAATTATTTTATTTCAAATTATAACGTTTATGCAGATGACACTAATATCATTGCTAAAGCTAGAACAGTACAAGAACTCGAAAATATACTAAATAAGGATCTAAATGCGATATGTAATTGGCTAGATTACAATGAACTCTGCATTAACGCCAAAAAAAAAACAACTATTTGTTATTTAAAACACAAATTAAAAATAGCGAAAATATTACTCTTAAAATAAGAGAAACAATTATTGAAAGAGTAGATAAGGTTAAATATTCCTTCATAACTTTGTAACTGGTGGGTATATAGGGATCATTATTCCACAAAAATTAAAGCTGACAACTTACCCTACAAAATGGATTTCTTTTTATCTCTCTACAGTAAGCTGTTCAAAAGTTATTGCTTTTTTTATGAAAAGTTTCCTTAAATCTTTAATCCCTCATATCTCGAAAAGGGTCCACAATAGATCCCCACCTCCAGTACAATTTGTTGTTTGTTTTAATGCCCCCAATCGCTATGTGTAGTGCGCGTACTTGAGTCCCGTACACCCTGTATATTGTAAAATTATCTGAAATTAAATGAAATAAAAAAAAAAATAAAAAATTCATTTTCATACAATGTTATTCGATCATCAATTGTATAATAGAACAGCAGATATATATTTGAAATAGAATATAGAGAAAACTTTAAAAAATAAATTAATAAATATGTGTTATATATTTTTAATATCAAAAAAAATTTAATATAATAAAAAGATAACGTTTATTGTTTCTCATTAATCAAATTGGTAATGCGTTCGAAAATAAATTTATAAAAACCTGAATTTTAATTTTTTTAGCAATATATATATAAAACGAAATTTAAATATTTGTTGCAGTATTAAAAAATTTTCTAAAGAAACTCGGTATTACAAAGTACTTCAAAATGACAGTATTAGGTTTCTAATACTAGAATAGGTAAAATACTTCATTAATTATGAATAATAGTGAAATCAATACTTAGAATATAATCCCCGTTAACAAATAATATTGGAGCGTTGCTGTTGTGCAAAATATAATGTTGGAGCTTGAATGTTAACTTTTAATTTCGGAAAAACACACTGGTAAATAAGTTACTGTTTTATAAAAGCATCAAAGTTTTAATTTTTAGTAGTAGCCCCAGTAGCCCTTCATTGGGGAAGGTTCCCAAATTTTGCTTAGCAACCTTATGATGGATCTGCCCATCCCCCTCCTGTCCCCATCCTTTCATTTTTTTAGGTTCTGAAAATCAATTGTGAAGTCCACCAAAATTTGGAATTTCACGCTTAGTGAGTGCACTATCTAAGCAAAAAGTGTTATTTCAAATTTAAGAAAAACCTTTTGTATAAGTTGAAATACAATGATGCAGCTTTCAATTTTGTATATTTGTAAAAAATTTTTTTTTAATTTTCGAGTCTTTATAGCTCCTAAACACGGGGCTTGACAAAAAAATGTTGTTAACCGAATCCTACTAATTTCTTAGGATCTAACTTCTTTTATAATTTTAAGACCCTTATTTTTACCGTTAAAAAGATATGTGGAGCCAAAAATTTTGCAAAAATTGAATTTCACATAATAGTTCTTCTACGAAATGGCTGGCTAAAGCTTTTTTATTCTATTTCAAACGATATAAAAGTTTTTGTAAACATACGGAAATATCTGACGGACAGATTAAAACTATATAAGCACATTTTTACAAAATTTTTTGAAAATGTGCTAAAAACGAGGAAGAGCGTAGTAGAATATTCAGGTAAGTACAAAACCAAATATAAGTTGAAAAGCAGATTTTTAAACCTTTTCTAAACAATCGCAAATATTTTATTCAAACGTTGGCAATTCAAATTAACTACTATTGACATAGTATAATGACATATTGGAAAATTTAGTATACCCTTTTGACCTAGCTATTACCAGGTGCACGTTGCTCCGTCTGTCAATGGAGTTCTAATATAAGTTGATGTTATTGAAAAAATTTAACACAAAAATTGCACGTGATGTACATAATTTTAAAATGTAATACAGCAATTTTTTTAAAACGATTTTTTTAGGATTATTCTAGCAATTTTCACAAATTTATTAAATTTCACTTGAAACTTTTATAATTATTAAATAATAATAAAAAGAAATATTTCAATTCAGTTAACATTATTCCCTGGAAACTCACTAATTTCGGGGACATATGGAAAATAGGAAACATATTCTTTAGCCGTTTGGCCTCAAATCAATCAAAAAGTTCTAAGTTCCGAACGCATTGTCCAATCCTCACAGTATGCAATCTCCGCCGTAGTTTCGTTACTAGTAACCTACAGTTAAAATTTCATCAAGATAGCTCCGTTATTATTTTTGAGTTATCGTGCCTATGGACGGACGGACATGGCTATATCGACTCAGGAGGTCACGCTGATCACAAATATATATACTTTTCCATATCTAGCTCGCTTCCTTTAGGTGGTTACAAACACCATACCAAAGTTAATATACCTCTTTACTTATTCTATAGGTGTAGGGTATAAAAATAGTTTTTTAAAATTAAGATAGAACGTTCCAATTATGTACAAAAGTTAACTAGTATTGAAGGTATGGTAGGGACTACATATGCCCGAAATCGGAGCATGGTTTTAAGTTCTGGAACTTTTGAAACGTTAAAGAGCTAACAAACGTATATATAAAAAAGACCACAACTCAAAAATTAATGACGCTTTTTTGATGAAATTCAAACTCTAGGTTACTAGTAATGAAAGAACCGCGAGGATTCGATTTGGTCGATATCGGACAATGAGTTCGGGTTCTAAAAGCTTTAGGTCGAATTGAGGCAAAACGAGTATAATTTCGAAACAAAATAAAATGGAACGTTAAAATTTGGTGCACAGATGTTTCTTCTTATTTGCTTTGTGTATTGAAATTTCGGATGAATTGGAATAGAGGTTTTCGTACCACCACCCCCTACTATACCTACTATACCTTAGAAAGTTATCCGAAATTAATAAACACAGTAGCTTAAAATAAATATAGAACCTTTAAATTTGGTAAAACGGTGTTTTTTCTTATATCCCTTTTGTCCCCGAAATTTAGACTTAATTGTATTGGTGGTTCAGGTGCCTCCTAAAAAATCCCAAAATTAAAAAGCTTAACGTCGAAATTAATAATGATAGACACTTTACATTTGATACACGAGGGTTCTTTCCTATTTCGGTTTAATCTAACACTTTTATATTTCTAAAAGGCTAAGAATTTTACTATAAATCATTTTATGTATTATATTTTATAAATTAAAAAAATTTTTTTAATGAACGACGAAATTTTTTTTGTTTTTATTTTTTATTATATCATATCTATATTTTATTGAATTATTATCATAGGCAATATATAATTAAGAAATTCTGTACGATACTTAAGTGGTAAAATTTATTTTTATATTTAAATTAATTATATTAAAAGTTCTAAATTTGTCATTGTGTTTTAGAAATATCGTTATTGCATATTTTGATTATTAAATTTTGTGCTAAAAAGCGGATGAAAGCATTAATGGTTTTAACTAACATTAAAAACCATGAAGTTATATAAACTTTTATATTTATATTATTACAAATTAATATTTATTTCGAATAACTTTGAGTTTAATTATATGAAACATTAAAAAATAAGTTTATTAAGAGAATAAATTTAAAAATTATTTAAAATTAAAATAATTAACCAAGGGTACTAAATCATTCTATGTAAATAGTAAATAGTAAATGCACTACATCTAAAAATCCTGGAAAGGAGTAGTAATTGCTGCATGTGTGTAAAATTTTATTGAATTGGCTAAAAGTTTTAAATATATAATTTTGTAATTGCACTTTACGAATCCATTTATCTCAACTTTATTTGTTGTTTAATATTTTTAAATAGATAAATTAGTAAGAATTGCTAATATTTTTGAATTGATAAAATAATTAGAAAATGTTTTTAGTATTATAAAATTAATTTGGTTAGCCATGTCTTACGATCAAACTAATAAAAGCTTTTATGATTTGAAAATGACTTATAGACTTCCCATTAAATTTGAACCAAATAGGTGTAGTGTATTTCTAAGTCGGTTGCACCGACTGACTGTTTCTTTACTTGTTTTGGTTAATTTTAGGTTCGTTATACACATTTCTTAGTATATTTTATTCGTTTTTCTTTGTGATATATTTAGGAGAAAGTTTTGTTGTACTATGCTTTGTAAAATTATATTCTTTTAATAGTGTTTGTATAATAGGTAACCAATTATAATTCCCGTTTAAACTGAATTTTTTCTACATCGAATTTTTTAATGTAAGGTTGAATCGTTCAACAATTGATGCTTTTTATTCAGTAAATGTATGATAATGATTGATTTTTTCCTACATTTACTTATAACCTTAATTAAACTTTGATACCATATCATTTCTACTAAATCAATTTGCCACATGTCGTTAAAACCCTCTTGCCTGTCTTTGAATTTCAGTCACTATTTGAGCTCTTGCCATTTTGTTTTAAAAAATGTTAAAGATAATGTTAAAGGTAATAAATGAAGGTAATATAATAATTATTATATATAAATAATAATTATTATAGTTAAATCGGAAGATGAGGAAGAAATTGCTGAAGATGAGGGGTCCATTTAATGAAATGTGGGGTATAAATAATCAGAAGTGAGATCCTGACTACTTTGAAAGTATTTACAGAAATAATTTTTAGTCTCTTTAAATAACTATATAAATAAAAATTAAAATTAGTTATATTATTCATTGTGATTTATTTTATTTTTTTATGGAGATTGTTACAAATTTTTTGTTTTAACATTACAGGGATTTCAAAAAATAGTCTTTTATAATTAAATTTTACATTAAAACGCTGCATTGACGTATAAATTTCTTTGTGTAAGCTTGATACTTTTTGTTCATCACATAATTTCAGATATTCTGCAAAATATTCTTTTACATTTAACTGAGCAGATTTAAACTGTGTCATCACTGTTTGAATAAAATCGTTTAAATTGTAAAACAGTTCTGCTTCTTCTCTGTTAGTACTTATGCTTTGTCTATTCACATATCTTAACCCATGATACAAGCTCTCTCTTTTTATTTTACAATTTATTCCATTCATGATATTTTAAGACAATATTTTTACAAATACGATGAAATATGCATAAAGCTTCAAACGTCTTACAGTCAAATCCAACAGAAATTTTTAATGTGTGACTTTTATTGAGGAAATATGTAATATTTAATGCTTAGCAATAAATCATAACTCTGACCTAATGCCTCCATTTCTTTAATTTTACTAACTTTTATTTATATTGTTTTAATACTTATACGTTTTAGGAACACAAGATTGTAACGACTTGTATTTTCCAAAAAGCTTTTGAAAGGTATTGATAATTAATTTGTCGTTTTCTACATGATTACCTGTTATAAATTTTTTTAAAAAGGTATTCATACTGTAACCGCAACATCTTTATAATGAATAAATACACAATACTGCTGAAAGCTTTTTCACAAACTTTTTACAAGGTTCTTTGACACCAACTATAGAAATATCTTTTACAAATAATGTATTATTATCATCGTAACCAAACGTTTTATCTAGTAGTGCACAAGACAGCGACATTTTGTAAATTATTTAAATTCATTTTTATGTGTAGTATTTATAGATTTGTAAATATATTTCGGTTTTATCAATTTGTAAGCTTGCATCAAATTCTCCATAAATAATAGGGGTTAAAGTAGATGTAAGTGGTTTTGATAACCTTGCCTTAATTCTAACTGTATCCTGATTTAATAAACCTTCACACTTCATTTCCAGATGCATCTGGAGTTAAATCAAAAGCTAACATGAAAAATCCATTACTAAACACAGACTTTGTTATCTGATGACCTTTATCATTATGGTAAATTCCAGTACCTGAAAATTGTGTACTGTATCTTGTGTAGCAATTTTTTTTATCTGGTTTTAAATGTTGAATTAGGATATGTATTCCATTTACGTTTAACACAAATTGTGAAATATCAAAATTTTTAAAATTGCATGGGTTTTTTTTATCTTTTTCCTGCATCTAGAGTAACCTGCATTTTCTGCCATGCAAAATATTAGTTTGTTTGGTAGCTGACCAATGAAAACATTATCAAGTGATACTGATGAACTACTCTGTGGAAAAGTAAAACATTTTACCATCAACACGTTTATAATTGTATTTGGCATTAGTTTTTTCCAATACAGCATTATGTGATAATAGTACACTAGGAATAATAGTTACATGTCTCATAATTAAAGTCGCTTCTAAAATTTTTAATTGTGATTCGTCAGAATCTTCTGCAAAAAAGTAGAATTCTGGTTTTTCTAATGTTATGTAAATTCGAACGTCAACATTAATTATGGAGCGTTTGTTGATTAAACATGTCTTAATGTAGTTTACCAATATGTTCTTTTGAACCATTGTTAACAAATTTGGCTATATTTGGCTTGTCTAACATCCATCCAGCACATTCTAAATGTGTAGCAGCGGCATTTGTACCATAATATAATAATGATTCAATATAAGCTCTATAATGATAATTTCTATCAGATGGAGATATATTCTTTCTATTTAGCTGTACGTTACATTGTTTTGTCCCCGTGCATACATATATGACATTGGGTATATATTACTTGCTCCTCCGTTTGTAACGCATCGATCGAGACGAGCTAGATATAGTGTAAAGGGTACGTATCGGATCAGTATCGAAAAGTAAATTGATCTAGATATGCGTGTCTGTCCGTTTGTCCGTCCGTGTGTCAGCACGATAACTCAAAAACTAAAAGGACCAGAATTTTGAAATTCACATAAAGTCATTTTTAGACAATTTCTAAGTCCCCTATTGTTTTTGGTTAAAATCGGACCAAGGCTTCGGAGAGCTTCCACACAACTTGTTTGCACCAATATGAATTTCTTCTAAACTAATTATACTACGCGGTTGGAAATTACACAAATTTTGTTTTATAATGAATCTAGAACTTATATGAAGTTTAAAAATGTTAGGCCCCAATTTCGGGGGTTGCCATACAATGTTTTAAATTCAATAACTGTGAATATAATGAAGGTTAAAATTAAAATTGGGCAGGTAAAAAAAAGGGCAAGTTACTTGGCAAAGTTAGACATCTTTCGGATCACCCGACAAAAGCAAAAATTATGGGATAATGAAATAAAATTTTTTTTTTTTTTATGTTTTTTTTTTTTAAGCAAAAATTATGGATTAATGAGTTAAATGTATTTTAACTATTTTACTTTTTTATATTTTTTTTGTAATATATATAATAGCATAAGGGACATAAATAAAGGTTTATTTTTACATCATAGTGGGTATGCACGGGTATCGACAAGGACAAGTCTAATCTTCCTCGTTTATTAATGACTTCAAAAGTTATTATTGACTACACTTGGTTGTTGAATTAATTTTCCTTCAGTTTTTTTATCATTATTCCATTGAGTTCCATCTTTTTTTTTTTAATTTGACTTTCAATTTCAGATATGCAAAAGATAGATCCATATATGTATCCCCATGACCTAATGAAACAAATTCTATAACTTATGGATTATCCAAAGAACCAACAGCATTGTAACAAACTTATATCGCCCGATTCTTCATACTTTCAATCATAATTAACGAAAAATATCTTTTTGCTTCTTTTTGTTACTCACTTTGCATCGCTTTGACGTAAAATAATTGAAATTATTAATGAGTGGTCTTTTTATAGGTTTTCTTCATTCCATACATTTCATTGAGTTTTTGAACTGCACCTCGTCTTACATTTTTAATTATCTCTTTATTTCGATCTTGTACAACTTCTTTTAAATTTGCACCTTGTGCAATATCAAACAATGCATTAACATGAGAGTTAATAACCTCCTGTTTTAGTATATTAGCTCCAGGCGTAAATATTGGTTTTAAATATCTGAAAAGTCCACCGAAAAAGCTTCCTACCACTCGGCCCCTCTAAGATACAGGTGAATGTAACAAGGGACCTATATCGTCAAGTCCTTTTCCTGATTGGACTAAATAATATTTGTAGTATGCTCTCTTAATAATGTTTAAATAAAATATTATATAATGTTTTTAAATTCCTTTCATTTATACTTTTTTGAAATGCAATACAACTTTTCTAGGAATACTGCTGGTGCAAAAAATTATTTTACAACTATATTTATCACATCATAATACCGAAATACTATCAAATGTTTCTTCCACATTGCAATATTAAATATTGTTATATTCCTTCACTATGTCTCTATGTTATTGAAGGACACATTGTGTTCTCTATGTTGATAGTTCTTAAACATCTTACATTTTTAAACCTAAATTCTGTGGTTTGATAATATCAGAATATATAAAAAACATATCAGGTTTATTTATCTACAGGAAATACATCTAAACTATTTTTTAAAGGTTTGTAAGCTTCAAATACTCAAGGTTTATGTTGTTATGATATTCCTTTACCTTATATAACACTGGAACATATTTTTAAAAATCCCTCTAAAATATATGCAACTTTTGATCTGATCTTAATTTACCTTGGGTTTACTTAAACAGATAGTAATATAGGTCAAATTTGTAGGCAAATCTTCATTTTTATCTGATTCAGTGTAGTTTTTATCATGATTCAAAAAGCTAAAAATTCCCCAAAACAACTGCTACACAACTTCTTTCCTATAATAAGCATGAAATGGTCGTACATTTTGAATTAATGTTGGTATTAAAAATATTTTCCAGTCGCATAACATTTGTTTTGAATTGTATGGTATGTATGTAGTTCTTACACCAAGCATATTTCTTTTCATACCTGAGATATAAATTTGTATACTTTTATCCTACTCTTCACCGTAAACATTTGGTATAAAATTATTAACATATATTTCAGAAAAACCGACTTATTTATCCATTTTATTTGTAAAAGAGGACAATGTATTTTCAGGGTAATAATGGAAGAATCGCTTTGTAAAGTGACGTAAAATTCATCATTTACTTGTATGTTGACTATGAGCTTTTTGATTTATTTTTTCGTATTGGAAAATTAATTTCTGTTTGAGTATTACCTGTCGCTGACCTATTTAACTCATTAATAGTGTTTTCTTTCATCGTTGGTGGGCTTGGGCTGTCTAAAGGATCTGATATTATGTCTCCTGTATCAGTTAAAAAAATTTGTACATTTTTATTTATAATAGATTTTCTTTTTCTAAGACGTTCTCCAGTTGAAGCACAAAAAAATGCTTTTTTAAAAACTTCTTCTTCCATTTCGTCATCGAATACTTCCTGAACTTCTTTTTCATATACATCTTCTTGAGGATGTTGTGGGTCAGCATCCTTATATATAGGAACATTTGAATGAGTTTCAACATCTACATACATAGGTTTTGCACGAGTTTGAGTACCTACCTTTTGTTTCTATATTTTTACCGGTCCTCTTTGTTTGGAGGAAGAATTCTATTTTTTTTCTTACTTTAAATAGATTTTGACGATATAAATACCATTTTTGTGTATCTGTCAGGTTTTTTGTTAACAAAATTTTTTTCATAGCTTTATCAAACTCATCCACTTCTACGTCTGCATTTTGTTTCATTTTGTCATAAACTTCTGGTTTTAGTATAATAATTTTGTTAAATGTTGTATTATTCATTTTATAAAATTTCTTATTATTTCTGAATTTAGTGCACCAAGAAATGTAGGTAAAAATTCACCTCGTTGAATAATGAGTTTTCTTTTATATTTATAGATCTTTTACGGCAAATAAGTGATCTCAATTCCTTTTTAACACAGCCCCCCAAAGTTGGGAAAAGCCCTATATTCAAATTGTTATAACAAGAGTTCTATTAGGTGTATTTTCATTCTGAAAACGGCAAAATATAGCTGGTTTTATAAACTTTGTAAATTTTTAAAAGACAAATATTTAGGGTTGCCAAACGGTACTAAAATTTACCATTATGCAAATCTCAATTTTTTGCAAAATTTTTGGCTACACATATCTTCTATACGGGCCAAGCTAGGGTCTTGAAATTTTGGGAGTAGTTAGATCCTTAGAAATAAATAGAAGAAATTTTTTTTGTCACGTCCCCCGTTTCGCAGTTATAAGGGCCCGAAAATTGAAATTTTGCTATTTTTAAACACCTGTAACTTGAATACCTGTTCAAAATTTTTTTTTGTGCATTAGAAAATTAAAAGCTCTTTAAATATATTATGTGTCCAAGGTTTTTCTTAATTTTGAAGGGTGACGAAGCTACAGCCCCCGCAAATTTAAAAAAAGCCCTATATTTAAATTGGTATAATAAGAGTTCTGTTAGCTATATTTGCAATCTAAAAAAAATCAGAAGAGACCTGCTTTTTTAGGCTCAGCAAAAATACATCACTAAAATTTACAGAGTTGCCATACGGTACTAAAATTTACCATTATGCAAAACTCAATTTTTGCAAAATTTATGGCCCCACATATCTTCTAAACGGTTCCAGCTTTTATTTTGGGTGAAGTTAGAACTTCAGAAATTAGTAGGAGTCGGTTAACAAAATTTTTTTGTCACGTCCCCTGTTTAGCAGCTATAAGGGCCCGCAAATTTAAATTTTGCTATTTTTAAACACCTGTAACTTGAATACCTGTTCAAATTTTTTTTTGTTAATATACAAAATTTTATGGTCCAACATTATACTTTAACATATGTTAAAAGATTTTTTTAAATTTAAAAGCGGTTCTTTAAATTGAAGAAAGTGTCTGTCAGTTTTAACCATTTTTGCTCGGTGCAGGGTCAGTACTCCCAGGGTCATAACTCCCTAAGGGACTTATGACTCATTAAAGTGGGTCATAAGTCCCTAAGGGACTTATGACCCTAGGGAGTTTTGACTCACCGTGGTGGGTCATAACTCCCTTTTACAGTTCTCAGCTATAATTTCAAAAATAATTAGCACATATTTTCCAGTTGGATTAGAAACTAGGGTATTCCCTTTTTCCAAAATAAAGAAAAAAACAAAATTTTACATATAAACTACATTTTAAAAAGCTATTTTTTCAATTCTTTTACCATATCGACGAATATCACCATTACAAAAAATTATTAAATTCCGTATTACATTATAACTATAATATTTATAAGAAAATACGGGATTTTTCAAAGCGTTGAATAAATATATTATTTTTGTTTTGTCCTCTTTTGTTAATAATTTTTTTTTCAAAAGTTCAAATAATTGGTTTATGTTTATACCATTAACAAAAGCAAAGACAGTAACAAGCATTCTTGACTTATAGCTTGCCTTTTCAAAAAAAGCTTCCACAATATGGTCTGGTACTTTTGAAAAGTCCGTTATATCCATCTTATTTAGAAATTTTTTCATAGCATCTAATTTTTTTCTTTTAATAATATTTTTGTTATTGGAGTTCATCTTTAATAAAAAAGGAAAAAAGTGTAATTGTAAAAAGTATGAAATTACATTATATACCTTCAACTTATAAAATGCTACGCCACTAATAATTGTTTTGTTTTTGAAAAAATATAAAATAATATAAATTTATTTGCACCTGCAGTAAGTTTTACTGATAAAAATTATGACAATAACAATTTGTTGTTATTTACTCTATTACTTGATTTTAAATTATTTTAGTTTATTTAATTATTTTTTATTAGAAAATGAAGTAGAGATATATAAAGATTTTGAAAAAAAGGGCAATCCTGATTTTATAACCAAATTTTTCATACATGAATTTATAAATATTCTGGAAAAAGGGTAAACTTCGATTTTTAACAAACCCAAATATGCTTCCTAATATATAGTATTTCGCATAGATAAATATATAAATACATATTGTTGTACATCTAATATTTTACTTACATATATTTTTATATTATCATACTTTAAATTATAAAGATCAGAAAAGACTTTCAGAAATTATTTCAAAATTTCGACTTTCATATATTACACTCAATCACACAATTTAAGTTATATGATTTTATAACTCAAAATTTAAAAAAGGGAGTTATGACTCACTTAGTGGGTCATAAGTCCCTAAAGGAACTAATAATTTAATAAAGGGACTTATGACCCACTTGTAAAGGGACTTATGTCCCACCTAAAAATTTTTAAGTGGGTCATAAGTCCCTTAGGGACTTATGACCCTGGGAGTACTGACCCTGCACCTTTTTGCTCTTGTATTAAAATTCTAAATAAAATTCCAAATTTTGGTAGAATTCACAATTTAATTCCTTGAACCTAAAAAAGTTGTGGGAAGGGGAGTAGTGAGGGTTAGATCCTTGAGAAATTGGGCAACCTTCCCCATAGAGGTGCTATTAGGACTTAAAAATTAAAAAAATTATGGTTTTTAAAAGGAAGTAGTAACTTAGTCACCAACGTATATATTTCCTAAATTAAACGTTAACATTGAAGCTTTAACATTATATTCCGATAATATACTCAGTATGAAACACTATATTATTTTGAAAATGTGCTTTTTTAAAAACCCTTGGTTTTTTTCATCACTTGTTATACTTTCGTAATTGAGTTGTTGCTTTTTTACTCGGATTACAATTACCTTTTATAATATTTTAAGCAATTTCACAGAAAAGTTATTATTACTTCGGTATTACAATGTTTTATTATTTTATTTTTTGAAATTTTGGTTTAGAACTTTTAAATAGATGCAATATGTGTCGATTAGTTTTCAAATGTTTCATATTCTCCCCCAAATTTTTCTCATTGATCTATTGTACAAAAGTAGAAATTTTTTCGAAATATATTAATTCTTTATCGAAATATTTCATTAATGTCTTGAGTAAGATCTATTAATATATACCCGATATATACTTTTTCAAATGCTTTGATTTTATTTGGGTAAATCTGACGAGCGAAAGGTAATATCTGTAATTTATCTTTTGGATTTTTAAAAAGTACTAGATATTTACAGTAAAGTGAAATATCTCTTGAAAATTTACTTAATGAAATATATTTTGAGTTACAAATATTACAGACAAATTCCTATGATATGAACCTCTAGTAAATAAATCACACACATACTTATAATGAGAATTTAACATCATATCATCGATTACAATCAACAAAGGTTCTTGATTATCATTTAAATCTGGTATAGTTGTACAACATCATTCAACATCTTTCATCTATTGCGGAACAGCATTTTTTTAACAGTTGTATTAGTTAAAACTAATATTACTAATCTACATTTATATAAAAACTATTTTTAAAAATTAATATAAATAGAATTTTGATAAATGAAAAGGTTATTCCACCGATAACCTTCAAAATGGTTAAACAAGTTTTAGCAGTTGACTTCAATTTTTATTAGCAAATGATAAACAAAGTTTCATAAAAGAACTAGTTATACTTGAAAAAGGAAGTTTAATATAGACTGTATATCACAGAAGAACTTAGTCAAGAAATCATATATACCAATAAGTATTGCGAAAATAAAATAAATGGACTTAAATGGGGTAGCGGTTTAGTTGAACATTTAGATGTAAAATGTATAATAAAACGTTATTTCGAACCAGCTGAAAATTTATGTTCAAGAACAACAAAACAACTTTTCCTTCAAAAGTACATTGACAGTGTCTAAATAGAAGATCCAAGCTGAATTTGCCGCCATTAGAAAAGATTGATAACTTTAAAACATCATGTCCTATACATTTATCAAACTACAATTTTAGATCTGCAGTTAAAAATTGTTTTAATGTATAACTCGTATATGTATCTCTTAAAAGAAAAAATTCGAAACTAACACCTTCACACATACAAAACTAAAAAAGTTCACTTCAACACAAATATAGAAATTCAAGTCATGCATGTCTGGGACTATGCCTACAGAGCTGCTCGCAAAGGTCACTGTCAAAAATACGCATATGATAGAAGTAGATTTGAAAGAAGCATTGAAAATGTTGGTATCATTATTTCTAGAATTTTAAAATCCGATTATTGCAAATTGATAAAGATTTTTCAGAAAATTAAAATTTATTTAAACATATTAACTCATCCGTTTTATTTTGATGTTTACTATATGTTCCAAAATCAATTAAACTGTTTTTATTTTTAATTCTTTACAGCAAGGTTATATATGTAGATCAGACATAGCAGTAAGTATATATGTTCAGAATCATTCTAAACGTTCAATATCTTTATAATCATTTTATTTATATTTTATTAAATAGCATTCTTAAATAATATAAACAGGTAATGTTACCACATATTACATCATGATAATTGAACTTTTTTTTTCTTTCTTTCTTTATGTTAAGGTACACTACACATGTTCTTTACCAAGAATTACTTTTTTAATTTGCACCTTTTTTTTTAATCCAAAAGATTAGTTGTACCAAAACGCAGCTTAATAAACTATAAATCTTTAAGCACTCTTCCATGTTTTTGTTTTCTTATAACTCTTCTTTTTATGTTTTTTAACGTTCTTTCAAACAAAAACAAAAAAGTTTTACAAAGGTTAAATATTTGTTTCTTTATCTTTTTATACCCTACACCTATAGAATAGGTAGAGGGGTATATTAACTTTGGTATGGTGTTTGTAACCACCTAAAGGAAGCGAGCTAGATATGGAAAGGTATATATATTTGTGATCAGCGTGACCTCCTGAGTCGATATAGCCATGTCCGTCCGTCCGTCTGTCCGTCCGTCCGTAGGCACGATAACTCAAAAAATAATGGAGCTATCTTGATGAAATTTTAACTGTAGGTCACTAGGACTGAAAGTACGGCGGGTATTGCATATGGGCGATTATATGGGTATTGCATATGGGGTTCGGATTTTGGACCTTTTAATCGGTCCAAGGCAAACGAACATATATTAAAAATCACGATAACTCAACAACTAATGACGCTATCTTCATCAAATTTGTGCTGTAGGTTACTAGTAATGCACCTACTTTGGGGATTGCGTAAGTTCGGGATTGGATCATGGTTTTTGATCGAATTTAGGCCAAACGAGCATAATTCCGAAACAAATGAAGATAGAACCTCCAAATTTAGTATCAAGGGTGTTTTTTTCTATTTCCTAAGTGTCTTGGAAATTTGGGCCCCATTGGAGTAGTGGGTCGGGGACCAGCTACACATTTCCGAAGACCATAAAGCATATCTTTAAAATTAATAACCCTCTTAGACCTCCCAAGTTTTAAAAGCTTATAATCGAAATTACTAAAAATAGTAACTTAAAATTAAGATAGAACGTTCAAATTGTGTACAAGGGTTAACTAGTACTATAAGTACAGCGCGGACTGTATAAGGGCGAAATCAGACCAAGGGTTCGGATTCTGAACCTTTTAAGCGGTTTCAGGGCTAACGAACATATACTAAAAATCACGATAACTCAAACACTAATGACGCTATCTTCATGGAATTTGTGCTGTAGGTTATTTGTAATGAAACTACGACGGCGATTGCGTACGGTGAGGATTGGAAAATGGGTCCGGAACTTAGAACTTTTTGATCGAATTTAGGCCAAACAAGCATAATTCCGAAACCAATGAAGATATAATCTCCAAATTTAGTATCAGGGTGTTGCTTTCGATTCCCTTAGTCTCCTTGAAATTTGAGCCCAATTGGAGCAGTGGGTGGGCATATTTTCAGAAATTGATAAAGATAGTAACTTGAAACAAATGTAGAAGCTGCAAATTTGGCACATTTCCTGCGTGTCCATCTAATTTTGGATCAATTGGTGTTTCATATGAGTTAAATTATAGTTGCCAACTCAATTATGTTAACACAAATGTACAATTGCTGTTGGTAACGTAATAAATATAATCTAGTACATAGTAGATGTAATAAAATAGGTATGTACGAGAATGTAAGGAATAAGCGAGTTCTTAAGTGAGAATGGTTGAATAAAGTTGATAAAAGAAAACGAGCTGACTTTTGGAATATATATATATATAAAACATGGCGCAGTCGGTTTTGTAATTTGAAATCCTATAGAAATAAATTATAATTAAAAATAAAATAATTAAAAGTAAAAAATAAATTATAAAAAAAAAAAAAAAAATTATAGAATTGTATTCTATAAAATTTATTTAAAATTGTATGGGATTATTCCAGGATAGGGATAACCTAAAAAACTTACAAAAAACTAATAGACCACGCGGCCGTCCAAGAAAAGGAGTAAAAGTGGAAGTAATACGTGTACGGGAAGAAAGGATGGACTTTTTAAAAAAAATTAATGATTTAAACCTCGATGGAAATAACTTGGCCGAGAACTGGCGTATATTCAAACAAAACTGGGAGCAGTTTGCAGCTGCCATTGACTTGGACAGTAAAAAGGACGGTGCTAAAATAGGCATTTTCCTAAATTCAGCTGGAAATAGAGCCACGGAGATATTTCATACATCACTCAACCTAAAAGAAGAGGAAAAAAAAGTATATACAACAGTTTTCAAAGCTTTCGAAGACTTTTGCCTACCGAAAAAAAATGAAATGTATGAAAGTTTCATTTTTTGGGGCAGAGAACAACGTCAGTCCGAAAATTTTGATATATTTTTAATGGACTTAAAAAAATTAGTTAAGACCTGTGGTTACGAACAACAAGAAGATCGCATGTTGAGGGATAAAATTGTACTAGGTGTATATGATAAAAAACTTCAAAAAAGAATGCTTCAGGTGGATGGTCTTACAGTTGATAAGGCTATAGAAATGGCACGTGCTGACGAGATATGTAATTTGCAATATAAAAATATGCAAATTAAAAAGAATGAATCTACATTAACATCAGAGATACATACAATTGAAGGTAACAAAGTAAATTTATTTAATAAAAATAAAACTAAATTTGATAATAATAAAAATAAAACTAAATTTGAAAATAATATAAATAAAAATTTTGCTAAAATAAAAAAAAATTCTAATGAAAAACAAATACAATGTAAATTTTGTAAACAAAATCACCTGTACGGTAAATGTCCAGCTTTTGGTAAGTTATGCCGTAAATGTGGTAAACATAATCACTATGCCATTGCTTGTCATACTAAAGTAGTAAATGAAATTTATAATACAGATAATAATACATATAAAGAAGAATTTGTGTATATACATAGTATTGATTATCTGACGCAGTCTAATAAATCGTGGTTCGAAAATATTTTGATTAATAACAAGATTATTAAATTTAAATTGGATACAGGAGCGGAAATAAATGTGTTACCGGTTTCGTTGTTAAAATATTTTAAAGAGGTAAAATTAAATAAAACTGATTTAAGGTTAATTGCTTATGGTGGTAGTAAATTAAACTTAGTAGGAGAAATTGAATTAGAATGTTATGCAAAAAATGAAGTTAGTGTCGAAAAATTTGTTGTTGTTGTTGGTGACTATATACCTATATTAGGTTTAAATAGTTGCTTGAAATTAAAATTAATTCAAAGGCTTGATAATATACAATCAGGTAAAATGAAAGTGTTGAATGATTATAAAGATAATTTTATAGGATTAGGCTGTTTTGTGAATAATTTTAGAATTGATTTAAAAGAAAATGCTACGCCAGTAGTAAATCCTCCTAGACGGGTCCCACTTAGCTTGTTGAAGCCCTTAAAGTCGGAACTAGATAGACTAGAAAATTTACAGGTTATAGAAAAAGTAAATAAGCCTTCAGAATGGGTCTCAAACCTAGTTGTTGTTGAGAAGTCTAATGGGAAAATTAGACTCTGTTTAGATCCGCAAAATCTTAATAAAAATATTAAAGATGAGTGTTTTTTAATTCCCAAATTTGATGATATTATTGGTAAAATATCTGGAAAGAAATATTTTAGTGTTTTAGATAACAAAGAAGGATTTTTCCAAATTAAGTTAGATGAAAAATCAAGCACTCTTTGTACGTTTAGTTCACCCTTTGGATGTTATAGGTTCCGTAGGTTACCTTTTGGAGTTAAAATAGCTCCAGAAGCATTTCAGAAATATAATGAGAAAAATTTCGAAGGAATAGAGGGTGTAATTATCTATATAGATGATATTTTAATATATGCGGATACGATTGAACAGCATGATGAAATCTTAAATGAAGTAATGAAACGTGCGAGAGAGAAAAATATTAAATTCAATAAGGATAAGTTTCAATACTGTGATCGACAGGTTAAATTTTTAGGTCACATTATATCAGAACAGGGTGTCTCGTTTGACCCAGATCGGATAAAAGCAATAGAACATATTAGTATACCGGAAAATAAAAAAGATGTACAAAAACTATTAGGATTAGTAAATTATTTACAGAAGGCAATACCAAATTTAGCAGAAGTTTCTACCCCCATTCGGGAATTGTTAAAAAAAAATGTTATATTTGAATGGCTTCCAGCTCATTCCAAGTGTTTAAATGATATTAAAAAATTAATTATAGAGGCTCCGAAGTTGAAGCCATTCAACCCAAATTTAGAAATAACGATACAAACAGATGCCAGTAAGAACGGAGTTGGATGTTGCTTATTGCAACAGGGTATGCCGATCTCGTTTGCATCAAAAAGTTTAACAGATACGGAGATAGGATACGCGCAGATAGAGAAAGAGATGCTAGCCATCTGCTTTGCTTGTGAAAAATTTCACAACTGGGTTTATGGAAGGAATTTTACTGTTCAAACCGACCATAAACCACTGTTAGGGATAATGAGAAAAGATATGAATAAAATTCCATCCGGTCGGCTTCAACGTATGAAATTGAAATTATGGAAATATAAAATAAATTTAGAGTACTTGCCAGGACAATTTATGTTTATAGCGGATTTATTATCCAGATATTTTAAAAAAGAAGATAATAATGCTACAGTAGATGACTTAGATGGTTTAGTTCATTCAATTAACGTATCAGACGAAAAGTTAGAGATATTTAAAAATGAAACTGAAAAAGACCCAATACTATCCAGCCTAAAAAAAGTTTTAATGGAGGGTTGGCCAAATAACAAACGACAACTACCAGATAATATAAAAAATTATTGGAAGTTTAAGGAAAATTTGTTGGTAGAAAATGGTATAATATTTTTTGATGAGAGAATCTTAGTGCCAATTTCATTGAGAAAGGAAATGTTGGAAACCTTACATAAAGCCCATTTCGGAATGGAAAAGACTAAATCCCGTGCTCGACAAATCATTTACTGGACTGGACTAATGACGGAAATTGAGAATATGATAGAGAATTGTAGTATTTGTCAGAAATTTCAACCGAATCAAAGGCGAGAACCTTTATTGTCGCATGAAATTCCTCAAAGTCCTTTTGTAAAAATTGGTATGGATATATTTGAGTTTGAAGGTAAAGATTTTCTAACAATAATAGACTATTACACAAAATACATTGAAATTATTAAAATAGGTAGAAAGACAGCTGATTGCATTATTTCGTCACTGAAACCTATCTTTGCAACATTTGGCTTTCCGAGAGAAATAATCGCAGATAATGTACCATTCGGAAGCTTTGAATTTAAAAAGTATATGAAAAACTTAGATATTAAGATAACTAATAGTAGCCCTTTGTACCCTCAGTCCAATGGTTTATCTGAAAGCGCAGTGAAAATTTCAAAAAATATACTAAAAAAATCAAATAAAAATGATTATTGGTTTTCGTTACTCGAATACCGAAATACCCCTATAAAACATTTGGATTTATCTCCAAATCAAATGATGTTTGGTAGAAAGACAAGATCATTCTTGCCAGAAAAATTAAGCAATTTTAACATTAAATCAGTTCCAAATATTTTATCTAATTTTAATTTTAAAAGTAAAAAATCAGCTCAATATTATAATCGAAAGACACAAAATGAAAAACAATATGAAATAAAAGAAAAAGTATTAATGAGAAATGGTAACGTGTGGTTGAAGGCAATAATAATTGCTAAAGATGAAGCTCCCAGGTCGTACTGGGTGAAAGATTTACAAAATAATAGAATATACAGAAGAAGCACATATTTTCTGCGTAAAATACCAAAAGATGGATAAACCAAAAAATAAAAATTTAATAAGGCTTGTTTTGTTATTATTTTTTTTTGTTCTTATATTTATTGGTAATAATTTAACTAACAAGTATTTAATACAAATAACAAAATAATAATTTATTAAAACTAAATGAAGATTTGGTTTTTATGATAGTAAAAGATTAAATGAAAATTGTTCAAATATTAAATGAGAAAAAAGAATAAAAATAAAATTAAAATTTTTTAAATTTATGTACAAATAAATTAACATTTCTCTTTTAAAAGAAATTTTTATTAAAAGAAAGGAGATGTCATATAAGAATTCACATAATATTGTCATATAAGAATTCACATTATATATTAAAATTAACATTACATATTAAAATTAAATGAATTACACTTTTGAATGAATGAATTCACATAATATATTAAAATTAACATTACATATTAAAATTAAATGAATTACACTTTTATATTTGTTTTGCATCTAACTTATTGTACCTATACAAAATAAATGAAAAAAAAGGGAGATGTTTCATATGAGTTAAATTATAGTTGCCAACTCAATTATGTTAACACAAATGTACAATTGCTGTTGGTAACGTAATAAATATAATCTAGTACATAGTAGATGTAATAAAATAGGTATGTACGAGAATGTAAGGAATAAGCGAGTTCTTAAGTGAGAATGGTTGAATAAAGTTGATAAAAGAAAACGAGCTGACTTTTGGAATATATATATATATAAAACAATTGGAGTGGTGGTTCAGTACCTCTCTTAGACCCCCCAATGTGCAAAAGCTTATCATCGAAATTAATAAAACTAGTAACGAAAAATTAAGATATAACGTTTCAATTGTGTACAAGGGTTAACTAGTATTGAATATATGACGGGGACTGCATATGGGCGAAATCGTACCATGGTTTCGGGTCCTGGAAAAGTTCAAGGGCTAACAAACATATATCTTAAAAACACCATAACTCAAAAAATAATGCCGCTATTTTGATGAAATTTAAACTCTAGGTTACTAGTAAGGAAAGTACCATGGGAATTGGTTCTGGTCGAGTTTAATTTCGAAGCCAAAGAATATATTTCCTATTTCCTATGTGTCTCCGAAATTTAGACTTAATTGTAGTGGTTCAGCTATGTTCAAAGGTACTTGCTGCATTTATGTAAAACTTATTTGTATGTATGAATTATATGAAAAGGTCTTAATTTGTAATTTTATTTTAGAAATACATTTATTGTATATTTTGCTTTTTTAAGCTTTTTTATTAGGTATATAAACTAACCATTTAAAATAATTGCTATTTTGAAAAATTTGGATTATTAAATATATTATGCTTTGATTATCTTTTTATCAAAAAATTTAATAATTAGAATTTTTTCATTTTGTAATTGAATTGGAATAAATATTTTTTCATTTTGTTTTTTTTTTTGTTTTTGAATATTTTTAAATAGATAAATTAGTAAGAATTTGTAATATTTTTTAATAGATAGTGTAATTAGAAAATGTTTTTAGTATTATAAAGTTAATTTGGTTAGCTATGTATTACGATCAAATTAATAACAGCTTTTATGGTGTTAAAATGACTTATGGATATGTCCTTAAATTTGAACCAAATATGTGTAGCGTATTTCTAAGTCGGTTGCACCGACTGACTGTTTCTTTACTTGTTCATTTATGAAATCAGAAAATTGAAAAGTAAAAAACTGGTTAGAATTTCTTTTTGAGACGTGATAAATGAATTGAACAGTTATAGCGAGGATAGCTAGTGGTGGACCTACGAATATAAAGTTTATAGCAGCAAAGATAACTCAGAAAAAGTAATTTCTAAAGTTAAAGGAATTTGTTTAAATTATACTACAGCGAAAAGGTTAAATTTTAAACAATCAAAAATTCAATTCTAAGCCCCCAAGATAAAGAAGATATTTTTGTCATTTCGCAAAACATTAGACGCACTAAAATTTTTGAAGTCATTACAGTACCTGAAAAACGACGTTTTCTAGAAGATTATAGTTCATTACCTTATGGATATAAAAAACAAAAAATTGAGAAAAGAAAATGAAAAATAAATGAAATAAAAGAAATTACATATTATGATTGTTTTTATTTAAACAATATTATTATCCATGTATTATGATTGCTATTAAATCCAAGCCATTTTACATACACTTTATTTCCTTGTTTTTTAATAACTTTTTGTCTCCTGAAATTGGTGTGTCAGTGTCTCCTGAATTCTGTTAGTTGATATGTAATAGGGTATGCTTTATTTATCTTATAAATTTTCAATATCTCAGTTGACCAATTCGACCAATTCGATTGATAAATACGGCTCTTTCGAAATGACCTCTATATTTTATTCTTACAAAAATTTCAATCTTGTATTTATTTTTTTCAGAAATTTTGTGTTCAATTTATTTATTCCAAAGTATCTCTTTTTCGTTTTCCTTTGTAATTTTTCCAGGTGGAAGCTTTGTTGTACTATGTTTTGTTGAATTATAATCTTTTATTAATGTTTGTATAATATTTAAAAATTCATAATTCCGTTTAAACTAAATTTCTTCCACATGGAATTTTTCAATGTACGGTTAAATCGTTGTATTTGGAAAAAGTTTCAATTAGCGTAAGCAAATATTTAAAGCCTTTATTGAATTTTTCATAAGATATAATTTCGACTAAATCGATTTGCCATGTGTCATTTAAACCTTTCTGTTTAAATTTTCTTCTAAGGAATTTACGTCTTGCCTGTCTATGAATTTCAGTTATTATTTGTGGATCTTGACATTTTATTTAAATTAGAGAACTATATCAACTAATTTAATTTTATTTTCTTTTTAAAAAAATGTTAAAGGTATTAGCATAAAAACTATTATACATAAAATGATAAACGAAGAAATGATAAAATTACATCCACTGTGGATGATGAGGAATTAACAGAAACTGAAGAATTTTTGCCACCGCTCCAATTAGCCGATTTGGAAGAGGAAAATCAAGATGGGAACGAAGACAAAGAAGAATTTGCGCAGGTTTGGGAGATAAATAACCAGCGCGGAGAACCTAACTTTTTTGAAAATATGTTTAGAAATAATTTTTAGTCTCTTTAAATAACTATATAAATAAAAATAAAAATTAGGTAAATTATTCATTGTAATTTAATTTATTTATTTATGGAGGTTGTTACAAAGTTTTTGTATTAAGATTATAAGGTTTAAAAAAAATAGTCTTGAATAATTACATTGTACATTAAAACGCTGCATAGGTATACAAATTTCTTTTTGTAACCATAATACGTCTTGCTATTCACATAATTTCAGATACTTATAAATATATTCTTTTTCATTTAATTCAGCAGATATACTGTGTCATTATTGCTTGAATAAAATCGTTTAAATTGTAAAACAGTTCTGCTTCTTCTCTGTTAATACTTATACTTTGTCCATTCACAGATCTCACAGATCATAATGTAAGCTCTCTTTTATGTCTTTTATTACCTGCATATCGAGTTTTGCGTTAAATTGATAATAAAATTTATTCCATTCATGGTATTTTAAGACACTCGTCCTTTTAGCATAACGATGAAATATGCATGAAGCTTCAAACGTCTCCAAAAGAAAATTTTATTGATGAAATATGTACTCGTATATCTTAGCAATAAATTATAACCCTAACCTAATGTCTCCATTCCTGTACTTTTACTAACATTTATTTAAAGTGTTTTAATACTTATACGATTTTAGGAACATAGGTATTTAGAATCAATTTGTCGTTTTTTACATAATTACCTGTATTAAATTTTAATAAAAAGGTATTCATACTATAACCGCAACATTTATAATACGAATAAACACAACAATACTGTCCACAGACATCTGAATACATGTTTTGTAGTTGTTTTTCATTGAAAACCTACACATTAGTTTTTTAAGTAACTTCCTAAAAAAAAACTCCTTTAAAAATTTTACTCGTTCGTTTATTACATCTCAACACGTTATTTATCTCCAGGGTGCTCATTAATAAAAATTGCCTCAAGTTATATACAGTGGTAGCTACCCTTATGTAGTTCGATAAAATTTTTTTTTAATGTTATATTTGTTATAATAACATCAAATTTTTCTAGTATTTGACAGAGCTCTTTATTTATTTTATTGTTACACACAGTCAAAAAAATAACATTTATAAATTTTCTAGTTGGAAATTTATACTTCAGCTCTTTCACAAGCTGATTGCAATGTTTTTTGATACCACCTATACAAATATTTTTACAAATTATTATCATTACAACAAAACGTTACATCAAACGTTTCTTGATGCAATTCATCGCAAGACAGCGACATTTTGCTTGGTATTTATAGGTTTGTAAATATATTTCGGTTTTTGTAAGCTTGCATCAAATTCTCCATAAACAATACTAGTCAGTGTAGATGTAAGCGGTTTTGATAGCGTTGTCTCAATTCTAATTGTACCCTTATTTAATAAAACTTGACACACTTCATTTCCAGATGCGTTTGGAGTTAAATCAAAAGCTAACACGAAAAATCCATTAATAAACATAGACTTTGTTATCTGATGACCTTTATCATTATGGTAAATTGCAGTAGCTGAAAATAATTAACTGAACGCTCTGGTGTAAGAATTATTTTCATCCGAAAAACTGGTTTAAATTCTGAATTATGTATTTGAACTCAATAAACGTTTAATACAAATTGTAAAATATCAAAATTTTTCAAATTTTTTGGGTTTTTGTACCCTACACCTATAGAATAGGTAAAGGGGTATATTAACTTTGGTATGGTGTTTGTAACCACCTAAAGGAAGTGAGCCTGATTTGGAAAAGTATATATATTTATGATCAGCGTGACCTCCTGAGTCGATATAGCCATGTCCGTCCGTCCGTAGGCACGATAACTCAAAAAATAATTGAGCTATCTTGATGAAATTTTAACTGTAGGTTACTGGGACTGAAAGTACAGAGGGGATTGCCAATAGGCGAAATCGGCCCTTGGGTTCGGATTCTGGACATTTAATCGGTCCAAGGGCTAACGAACATATTAACTAAATCACGATAACTCAACAACTAATAACGCTATATTTATAAAATTTGTGCTGTAGGTTACTAGTAATGAAACTATGGTGGCGATTGCGTACGGTGAGGACTGGATAATGGGTTCGGAACTTAGAACTTTTTGATCGAATTTAGGCCAAACGAGAATAATTGCGAAACCAATGAAGATAGAACCACAAAATTTGGTATCAGGTTGTCGCTTACAATTTCCTTAGTGTCCTTGAAATTTGGTCCTCATTGGAGTAGTGGGTCGGAGACCAGCTACACATTTCCGGTGACCTTAAAGCATATTTTCGAAATTAATAAAGATAGTAATTTGAAACAAATGTAAAAGCTACAAATTTGGCACATGGAGGTTCTTTACTTTTTCCTGCGCGTGCGTCTAATTTAGGATCAATTGGAGTTGTGGTTCTGTACCCCTTCAGTACCTCCCAAGGTTTAAAAGCTTATCATCGAAATTAATAAAAATAAAAACTTAAAATTAAAATAGAACGTTCCAATTGTATACAAGTGTTAACTAGTATTGAAAGTATGACGGGGACTGCATATGGGTAATAGAGTACCATGGTTTCGGGTTCTGGAACCTTTGATAAGTTCAAGGACTAACAATTATATATCTTAAAAACACAGTTAATCGAAAAAGAATTCCGCTATTTTTATGAAATTACTTAATTGTAGTGGTGGTTCCGGTGCCTCCTAAAAATTCTAAAATTAAAAAGCGTATCTTCGAAATTTTATAAATTAAAAACAAAATATTTTTTTAATAAACGATTAAATTCCTTTTTTAAAATTTTTATTATATCATATATTTTATTGAATTATTACCATAGGCATGGTCGCATTTGTATTTTTGGCGCCCTTAGTCAATGTATATTAACGCGCCCAATAATCTGTAATAAAAGGTAAAAAGTACATATATACAATATAAACTAATTATGTTTTTTTTTAAATTTATTTATTTAGTAGTAAGTAAAAATGTCATAGTTTACACATTAAAATTTTCGCCTTGATTTTTTGTCAGCAAAAGCATCAATTATATCAGTATAATTAATATTTGATGCAAAATCAATTTCTATTGATAAAATAGCTAGTGCATTTAAGCGTTGTTCTTTTACAGTAGATCTTAAATACGTTGTTAATCTTTTAAACAACGAAAAACCTCGTTCCGCAGAGCAGTTAGATGTGTGCACAAACATATTCTTAATATTACATTTATATTTAGAAGTACATTTTCTAATTTTTTAATATATCTTAGTTTACTGATTTCTAGTACAGAATTTTCAGAATTTTCATTAGATTTCAAATATGATGCTAAGTGAACACATTCTTCCTTAAAACATTCATCTAAATCGTTCTTGTATATCCGGTATAAATTTTCTGCATTTGCCAATATTTGTTTAGGTTGGTATATGGTTAAATTTTTTAAAAATTCAAAGTTTTTGTAAATTAATTCATATACTTTTTAATTCAAGCCTCTTTTTTAGTTCTTCACCAAAACATGAAATTATGACATTAAATGTTTTGGTTTTAAAATTCTGATTGGTATGTATTCATCAATTATTTCAACAGGAAACATTTTCCTTTTTCTCCCTCGTTTTCTTTCAAATTCTTTAGCAAACGATATCTCCTTGGCCATAGATTCATAGTATGAATTTCAGTTATTATTTGTGGATCTTGACATTTTATTTAAATTATAGAACTATATCAACTAATTTAATTTTATTTTCTTTTTAAAAAAATGTTAAAGGTATTAGCATAAAAACTATTATACATAAAATGATAAACGAAGAAATGATAAAATTACATCCACTGTGGATGATGAGGAATTAACAGAAACTGAAGAATTTTTGCCACCGCTCCAATTAGCCGATTTGGAAGAGGAAAATCAAGATGGGAACGAAGACAAAGAAGAATTTGCGCAGGTTTGGGAGATAAATAACCAGCGCGGAGAACCTAACTTTTTTGAAAATATGTTTAGAAATAATTTTTAGTCTCTTTAAATAACTATATAAATAAAAATAAAAATTAGGTAAATTATTCATTGTAATTTAATTTATTTATTTATGGAGGTTGTTACAAAGTTTTTGTATTAAGATTATAAGGTTTAAAAAAAATAGTCTTGAATAATTACATTGTACATTAAAACGCTGCATAGGTATACAAATTTCTTTTTGTAACCATAATACGTCTTGCTATTCACATAATTTCAGATACTTATAAATATATTCTTTTTCATTTAATTCAGCAGATATACTGTGTCATTATTGCTTGAATAAAATCGTTTAAATTGTAAAACAGTTCTGCTTCTTCTCTGTTAATACTTATACTTTGTCCATTCACAGATCTCACAGATCATAATGTAAGCTCTCTTTTATGTCTTTTATTACCTGCATATCGAGTTTTGCGTTAAATTGATAATAAAATTTATTCCATTCATGGTATTTTAAGACACTCGTCCTTTTGGCATAACGATGAAATATGCATGAAGCTTCAAACGTCTCCAAAAGAAAATTTTATTGATGAAATATGTACTCGTATATCTTAGCAATAAATTATAACCCTAACCTAATGTCTCCATTCCTGTACTTTTACTAACATTTATTTAAAGTGTTTTAATACTTATACGATTTTAGGAACATAGGTATTTAGAATCAATTTGTCGTTTTTTACATAATTACCTGTATTAAATTTTAATAAAAAGGTATTCATACTATAACCGCAACATTTATAATACGAATAAACACAACAATACTGTCCACAGACATCTGAATACATGTTTTGTAGTTGTTTTTCATTGAAAACCTACACATTAGTTTTTTAAGTAACTTCCTAAAAAAAAACTCCTTTAAAAATTTTACTCGTTCGTTTATTACATCTCAACACGTTATTTATCTCCAGGGTGCTCATTAATAAAAATTGCCTCAAGTTATATACAGTGGTAGCTACCCTTATGTAGTTCGATAAAATTTTTTTTTAATGTTATATTTGTTATAATAACATCAAATTTTTCTAGTATTTGACAGAGCTCTTTATTTATTTTATTGTTACACACAGTCAAAAAAATAACATTTATAAATTTTCTAGTTGGAAATTTATACTTCAGCTCTTTCACAAGCTGATTGCAATGTTTTTTGATACCACCTATACAAATATTTTTACAAATTATTATCATTACAACAAAACGTTACATCAAACGTTTCTTGATGCAATTCATCGCAAGACAGCGACATTTTGCTTGGTATTTATAGGTTTGTAAATATATTTCGGTTTTTGTAAGCTTGCATCAAATTCTCCATAAACAATACTAGTCAGTGTAGATGTAAGCGGTTTTGATAGCGTTGTCTCAATTCTAATTGTACCCTTATTTAATAAAACTTGACACACTTCATTTCCAGATGCATTTGGAGTTAAATCAAAAGCTAACACGAAAAATCCATTAATAAACATAGACTTTGTTATCTGATGACCTTTATCATTATGGTAAATTGCAGTAGCTGAAAATAATTAACTGAACGCTCTGGTGTAAGAATTATTTTCATCCGAAAAACTGGTTTAAATTCTGAATTATGTATTTGAACTCAATAAACGTTTAATACAAATTGTAAAATATCAAAATTTTTCAAATTTTTTGGGTTTTTGTACCCTACACCTATAGAATAGGTAAAGGGGTATATTAACTTTGGTATGGTGTTTGTAACCACCTAAAGGAAGTGAGCCTGATTTGGAAAAGTATATATATTTATGATCAGCGTGACCTCCTGAGTCGATATAGCCATGTCCGTCCGTCCGTAGGCACGATAACTCAAAAAATAATTGAGCTATCTTGATGAAATTTTAACTGTAGGTTACTGGGACTGAAAGTACAGAGGGGATTGCCAATAGGCGAAATCGGCCCTTGGGTTCGGATTCTGGACATTTAATCGGTCCAAGGGCTAACGAACATATTAACTAAATCACGATAACTCAACAACTAATAACGCTATATTTATAAAATTTGTGCTGTAGGTTACTAGTAATGAAACTATGGTGGCGATTGCGTACGGTGAGGACTGGATAATGGGTTCGGAACTTAGAACTTTTTGATCGAATTTAGGCCAAACGAGAATAATTGCGAAACCAATGAAGATAGAACCATAAAATTTGGTATCAGGTTGTCGCTTACAATTTCCTTAGTGTCCTTGAAATTTGGTCCTCATTGGAGTAGTGGGTCGGGGACCAGCTACACATTTCCGGTGACCTTAAAGCATATTTTCGAAATTAATAAAGATAGTAATTTGAAACAAATGTAAAAGCTACAAATTTGGCACATGGAGGTTCTTTACTTTTTCCTGCGCGTCCGTCTAATTTAGGATCAATTGGAGTTGTGGTTCTGTACCCCTTCAGTACCTCCCAAGGTTTAAAAGCTTATCATCGAAATTAATAAAAATAAAAACTTAAAATTAAAATAGAACGTTCCAATTGTATACAAGTGTTAACTAGTATTGAAAGTATGACGGGGACTGCATATGGGTAATAGAGTACCATGGTTTCGGGTTCTGGAACCTTTGATAAGTTCAAGGACTAACAATTATATATCTTAAAAACACAGTTAATCGAAAAAGAATTCCGCTATTTTTATGAAATTACTTAATTGTAGTGGTGGTTCCGGTGCCTCCTAAAAATTCTAAAATTAAAAAGCGTATCTTCGAAATTTTATAAATTAAAAACAAAATATTTTTTTAATAAACGATTAAATTCCTTTTTTAAAATTTTTATTATATCATATATTTTATTGAATTATTACCATAGGCATGGTCGCATTTGTATTTTTGGCGCCCTTAGTCAATGTATATTAACGCGCCCAATAATCTGTAATAAAAGGTAAAAAGTACATATATACAATATAAACTAATTATGTTTTTTTTTAAATTTATTTATTTAGTAGTAAGTAAAAATGTCATAGTTTACACATTAAAATTTTCGCCTTGATTTTTTGTCAGCAAAAGCATCAATTATATCAGTATAATTAATATTTGATGCAAAATCAATTTCTATTGATAAAATAGCTAGTGCATTTAAGCGTTGTTCTTTTACAGTAGATCTTAAATACGTTGTTAATCTTTTTAACAACGAAAAACTTCGTTCCGCAGAGCAGTTAGATGTGTGCACAAACATATTCTTAATATTACATTTATATTTAGAAGTACATTTTCTAATTTTTTAATATATCTTAGTTTACTGAGTTCTAGTACAGAATTTTCAGAATTTTCATTAGATTTCAAATATGATGCTAAGTGAAAACATTCTTCCTTAAAACATTCATCTAAATCGTTCTTGCATATCCGGTATAAATTTTCTGCATTTACCAATATTTGTTTAGGTTGGTATATGGTTAAATTTTTTAAAAATTCAAAGTTTTTGTAAATTAATTCATATACTTTTTAATTCAAGCCTCTTTTTTAGTTCTTCACCAAAACATGAAATTATGACATTAAATGTTTTGGTTTTAAAATTCTGATTGGTATGTATTCATCAATTATTTCATCAGGAAACATTTTCCTTTTTCTCCCTCGTTTTCTTTCAAATTCTTTAGCAAACGATATCTCCTTGGCCATAGATTCATAGTTTTCACATAAATTTGACATTGAATGTACGAATTCAATCAATGATTTGTATTGCCCAACAACAATCGACAAATCAATTTCTATGGATTGTAACTTTAAACTAGTGGCATTAAAGGGTTCTAAAATACATTTCCAAAATGTCATCATAAAAGCACATTCGAGACGATTCATTTGATTATTAATATTTTGAGCTTGGCTTCCAACTTGAGAAGATACAGTTTCACCTTCTGATATTTGTTTTAAAGCTTTAGAAATTCCCGCCCAGTGTTCACACAGAGCTTTGCATGCATCATACCGACAAGACCATCTTGTATCTGAAAGATTTTTAATGGTTCGTCCTTTTAAAACATTAGTTAACACAAACCAACGACTTGTAGAGGAAGAAAAGAAATTAAACAGTTCTTGCAAAAAATTGAAAAAGGATGCTGCATCTCGGCAACATTCTGCAACAAATTTTCCAACCAAGTTCATTGAGTGGGCTCCTTAAGGTATAAAATGTGCCAGTTCGTTAATGTTCTTAATTCGTGCTTGAAGTCCTGAATAAATTCCAAAAATATTTCTAGCATTATCATAGGATTGTCCTCTGAAATTTTTTATTTAAATTTTATTTTCATTTAAATATTTTATTATTTCTTTCTCTATATCTTCAGCTTTATGTCCTACATTTTCCAAAAATTTCAAAAATCATTTAAATATTTTATTATTTCTTTCTCTATATCTTCAGCTTTATGTCCTACATTTTCCAAAAATTTCAAAAATCTTCCTCAGGAACTCCATTTTTTACATACCTAATAATAAAAGCAAGTTGATCAGTATGTGATACGTCAGGCGTAGAGTCAACACTAATTAAATAATATTTTGTTTCTCTTACTACAATCAATATACTGTTGTGTTACCTTTTCGACCATTAATATTACTATTTCTTCGAAAACAATTGACGATAAATATGATGTTCCACCTTTACCAGGATTTCCATATTTAGAAAGCTTTCAAATAATGCAAACAACCCGTTTGAGCACCTGAACCCAATATTTTTTTTCCTTAAGAGTTTCTGAATTTAATAGTTCAATTACATTTGACGTACAGTCACCTAACAATCGCTGCTTTAGAACAGTTTCTAACTGTCGGTGCTGTGATGTATTTTCATGCTGAGATAAACATTTTGTTACATTTTTCCAACCAGAATAACCAGTTGTTGCCAGTGCTGAACCACAACCTCTTAACAATCGACAAGGAGCACAATAAATTGATTTGTTACTTTCCGAATATACTAGATAATGTCTCTGTATGAATTCACCATTTTGTAATTTTCTTCGAAAAACACTTTCGTTTAAATATTTTGCTACTTTGTCGCTATAAACCTTCTTTGTTGATGCAAAATCGGTAGGGATGTTTTGACTAATGCAATTATTATTATATTACATAAAAATGTCATAGTAGAGTCATCACAGTGTTTCCATGTATCAGGATCAACGTTTATTTTAATGTGAAATTCAGATAGATTTACCGTTCTTAAACAACTGCTAGATATATCAGTGTTTTGGTCTAAATTATTTGCTTCAGTGTTTTTATTTTGTTCTAAATTATCTTGTTCTATATCATTTAATGTTTCAATATCAAGTGATGAAACATCTGTGGTAGGTTTGTTTGTGGTAGGTTTGTGGAAATACACAATAGAAACACGCCCGCTTGTCTGTTCTTGAACTACTGTTATTGGTTTTTTAATTAAAAATCCATCAAGTTTAGCTGTTTTTTGAATAACTTTCTCGAATTTTTCTTGTTTTTCTTTTGCTAATTTTCTATTTTGGTAAGCACTATTTTTCTTACGTCCTTCCATAATTTATTCCATCTTAAATTTTAAACAATCGCTCGTAAAACAAATAAACAACTTAAAATGAAAAACCGCTTACCTTCAATTAAATAACTTTGTGAAAATTTAATTAATATACTAAAAAATTAACACCAAATCACATCGAGTTTAAAAAACAAATGATATGAAATCATTAAAATGCAATATTTTTCAAAAATTTAGCTTATACAATAATTTTTTTTAATAAATTTGGACTTCTATAATATTAGTTTTTATTTTATCCACAAAGAATTTGAAAAACAATAGATTGCTAAAACATCAACACTATAAAATAATGCTTTTTGTAGAATTTTGTTGAATGTCATGCTCCCTCACATCATGTAAAACACTTAAATCATAAATCGGATTTATAATTTAATTATAATTATCAATAAATTTAACATTAAAAAAAAAAAAATTATTTTTTAAATTAAAAAATTATCCTTCATAAAATTGTCTAAAGAAAATAAAATTGTAAGCGCCCCTTGATATATAATTAAGACATTGTGTACTATACTTGAGCTATATTCAAAGGTACTTGCTGCGTTTATGTAAAATTTATTTTTACATTTAAATGAATTATATGAAAAGTTCTAAATTTGTAATTGTATTTTAGAAATATTTTGCGTTTAAAAGTTTTTCTAATAGGTACATAATCTAACAATTTAAAATAATTGCAATATTGAAAAATTTAAATTATTAAATATATTATGCTTTGATTAGTTTTTATCACAAAATTTAATAATTAAAATTTTTTCACTTTTGTAGTTGAATTGGAATAAGTATATTTTCATTTATTTCAAGTTTTTTTATTTTTTAATATTTTTAAATAGATAAATTAGTAAGAATTTGTAATATTTTTGAATAGATAAAGTAATTAAAAAATGTTATTAATATTATAAAGTTAATTTGGTTAGCTATGCCTTACGATCAAACTAATAAAAGCTTTTATGATTTTAATGCAAATAGGTGTCGGGTATTTCTAAGTCGATTGCACCGACTGACTGTTTCTTTACTTGTTTTATTTTTATTTTGCTTACTACTTTTTCATGTGCGCCTATTACTTTAAACCAAGTAAACATGTTTTTTTACTAAGAGTTAGCATACACCTAGGGGTATGCTACCTACTTCTAGGAGACTTGGTCATTAATCAAAAATGTAGGTCAATATATCAAGTGGGCGCACCTTTAACTTTAGAACAAGTAAACATGCTTGTTTATTAAGAGTTAACCTATTTCCGGAATACCTACTTCCAGGAGACTTGGACATTAATCAAAAGGTTAATATGTCAAATATTGCTATATCTTTCTGGCACAATACTTCCAGCCCCAAGAGACCCAATACCTACTAAAGTGGTTTGTGTACCACCCGCCTAAACGTAAGATCTTAAAGCATAGAAACCCAAAATTAAAAAGCATATCTTCGAAGCTCAAGAAGATAGAAACTTTAAATCTTATACACGAGGTTTTTTTCTCGTATAAATACATTTATATTTTAAAAAGCTAAGAATTTAATAAAAAGATATTCTGTGTTATTAAAAGGAGAAAATTTGTTTGTTTGTTTGTCCAGGATTCATGTGAAAACCAATTTTCACAAAATTTTAAAGGAATAATTCTGAGAGCCCGGGGGGTTACATACGCCATGTTAGATTTTTATAAGTAAAAAGGTTGCGGCCCCAGAGCCCTTTTAAGCTTTTTCGTTTTTTGGATGTCGAGTCAAAACTGTTTGACCGATTGACTTGAAATTTTATACAAATGTTCCTCTTAGCAACCGAAATTCTCTTCTTCTTCTTCTTTTGTTGCCTATCCATAATTGGATGTCAGCGGTCATATGATATTAGCAACGATGCCCTGAAAGATGTTTCGATCTGTTGCTGAATGGATTAAATCTCCAATGTTTCTGATACCTGTCCAGTTTCTAATGTTACGCAACCATGATAATTGCTTCCTTCCTATACCTCTCTTTCCTTCAATTTTCCCTTGAACTATTAACTGAAGTAGCTCGTATTTGTTTCCACGCATAATATGCCCAAAGTAAGAGATTTTTTGTTTCTTCAACCTTATAAGTAGTTCTCTTTCCGCGTTTGCTCTACGTAGAACTTCTTCGTTTGTAATGTGATCCATCCACGATATTTTTAGCATTTTGCGGTAGATCCACATTTCGAACGCTTCAAGTTTGTTGATTTCTCTCACTTTCAAGGTCCACGTTTCTACACCGTATAGGAGTATAGACCAAACATAGCATTTAACGAATCGTAAGCGAAGGCCCAAGTTCATTTCGCGACAACAGAAAACTTTTTTGTGTTTAAGAAATGCATTTCTTGCTATTTCGATTCGGCATCTAATTTCTTTTTCGCTGCTCCAATCCTCGTGTAACCAGCATCCGAGATATTTGTATGTGGAGACTTTTTCAATTGAGCGGTTATTTATTTTAATTGTTGCTGCAGTGTAAGGTGTTCTTTTTCTGCTTACGATCATTAATTTAGTTTTTGATATATTTATTTTTAAGTTGAAAAATTCGCTATGCTGGTTGACTTTATTGACTATATGTTGCAAATCCCTTAGATTGTCTGTTATGAGAACTGTATCATCTGCATATCTGATGTTATTTATATATGTGCCATTTACTTTTATACCAACATCTAAATCGTTCACTGCTTCCTGAAAAATGGCTTCAGCATAGATGTTAAACAGTAAAGGGGAGAGAATACAGCCTTGTCGAACTCCTTTTTGAATATCAATGCTTTGTGTCAGCACATTATTTATCTTTACACAGGCTGTTTGTTGCCAATATAAGCTATTTATACACATTATGATATTATTATCTATGCCAATTCTATTTAATACCTCCATAAGTTTTTGATGGTTGACCTTATCAAACGCCTTTTCATAATCCACAAAACATAAGAAAACATCTTTATGAACATCACGACAATTCTGTACAAGTACTTGAATATTAAAAAGTGCTTCTCTGGTTCCAGTTCCTTGTTTGAATCCAAATTGCGTTCTGTCCATGTTTCAGATGGTTTTTTTCTGGAAAAAGACGCTGTTTGTAGCCGCCTATTATAGGACAGACGCTACTGTGAATTAAGCTTCCAGTTGACGTTCTTTTTTGATTTCATCTTTGGTTATATGTGTTTCAGATGGTTCTATAGACGTTTCAATATTGTACTCGGGAAGGGTAAAATCACAAAACAATTTCTTAATATATTCTTCCCAGGTCTTAGTTTTTTCATTAATTTCAGAAATTATTTGTCCGTTTTCATTAAGAAGTGTGGAAGTATGGGATTTTTTGTGGAAGTGTGGAAGTATGGGAGGGTGTACACCCCTGCTGTTTCTTTGAGTTTTTTGTGTAAATTGAAGTCATCGTGCAGATGTTGTAGTTTTTCAATTTCATAGCATTCCTGTTTTAACCAGTTTTCTTTTGCTATTCTTATTTTCGACCTTATTTCGCGATGAATACGTCTATATTCTGCAGGTTGTTTGTTTTTGTAATTGCGTCTTTCATCCATCAACTGTAGTATCTCTATTGTCATCCATTTTTTCTTTGCCTTATATATTTTTGTACCTAGAATATGTTTGGACGTTTCATTTAGTACAGTTTTTGTGCGCTCCCAGATGTTATCATTTTCTTCTAAGACGAGACTTAACTGATCATTGATTGCGTCTGTCAATTGATTTTTCACTTCATCGATTTTTAGTTTTTCGATATCCAATTTCGGTTGCTGGTTACTTCTTCTAGCTTTGGATAATTTTATGGTACGTCAGCCCCTGGATATGTACAAACTTTTCTGATGGAAGAACTGAAGCGTTTGTTGACCAGAATATAATCAATTTGATTGCGCACAATGTTTGCACTGCTGTCCTGTGGTGATTTCAAGGTGTACAACCTTCGTGATGGTAAACAAAACCATGTATTAGTAATTTTAAAGCCTTCTTCTTGGGCGAATTCTATGAGACGTTCACCTCTCTCGTTTCTGGAACCTAGAGCAAATGGTGCAACAATTTCATCTACTTTTCCGGTGCCTACTTTAGCGTTAAAATCTCCCATTATTATGGTTAACTCATGTGGTTTTGTTTGTTTTTGAAGATATGATACTTGTTGATATAACTCTTCTATTTCATCATCGGGTTTGTCAGCAGTGGGCTTATAATATATGCGTATGATGTTAAGTGCTACTGGTTTTGTATTAATCTTTATCAACATAACTCTGTCAGAATGTGGTACAAATTCGGTTACGTGATGTTTTATGTGTTCAGCAACTATAATGCCTACGCCATTTCGGTGGTTTGGTGTATCGTTCCCTGAGTAATAAAATTTTGCACCATTTATATGGCACTCGCCACGATTCGGCCACCATGTTTCGCTTATTCCTAGAATATCGATGTTTAGGCGTTGCATTTCTTGGACTGCGTTAGCTAGTTTACCTGCTTTAAATAGGCTATTAACATTCCACGTGCCTATATTTAGTGTGGTTTTTGTTTTACCTCCGGGGATTCTTAGCACCCTCTTTTTGCCGGAGACTGAGGGCCGTTTTCCTTTTTGACTTATCATATGATTTTTCTAGGAATGATGATACTTCAGTGGTTTCCCGTTGCCTTCTGAAGGGTTTTCGGTAGTTTTCCTTCTTTATAACTCAGCCGCCCTTTCAGGAAAAAGACGCTGTTTGTAGCCGCCTATTATAGGACAGACGCTACTGTGAATTAAGCTTCCAGTTGACGTTCAGAAACTTAACCCGCCAAATTTAGGTTGTTCGCTGACCCTAACTACACCACTTGGGTTGGATACCAAATCTTTCATCGGGGTTGCTCAGCTTAACAGGGGGGACCACGTGAAGGTAAAATTTGGCGTTGAGTAGTAGAGGCTAGGTTGATGTAACTGGATTCACATCAAATATATTCGCATACTACCCCAATTCCCTATTCACGACATAAGTTATTTTGGTAAATAAAATGTGTCGGGAATCCCAACGATGCTGGTGTTGTCGCACTGTTGGCCCCAATTAGTTGTATAAATTTGGTTGAAATAAATTAACCCATTTCGGCCTGGAGAGCTTCCAAAAAATTTTGTGTTTCCCGTTTGTGTCCAATTTTACAGGATGAATTTTCTGTCGAAAGGAGAGGATGACACAAATTTTTGTTGAGTTCGGTTAACCCGTTTGGACACGAGGGTGCTTTGAAGCTTTTTCTATGTTTTTGTTGTCCAGTCAAAACGGTTTGACCAATTGACTTGAAATTTTGCAGAAATGTTTCTCTTAGCAACCGGAATTAGTTGTATAAATTTGGTTGGAATAATTTAACCCATTTCGGCATTTGTTTTTGATTGTGTTCAATTTTACATATTGAGTTTGCAGTCCAAAAGAGAGGCTGCAAAAAATTTTTATTAAGTTCGATTGACCCATTTTTCACGACGACGCCATGAAGTTCTTCATAAATTTTATTGTCTTAAACGATTAAATGAATTTTATTGAAAATTTTGTACCACCATTTTACCACCAAGTTTTTGACCTATAGTCAAATGAGTATAATAATACTTATATGTAAACTAGCTATTACCCGGCACACGTTGCCCCGTCTCTCAATGGAGTTTTAGTTTAAGTTGTTGTTTTTGAAAAAGTTAACAGAAACATTACACATAGTGTACATGTAAGTTTTAAAATGTAATAAAGCAATTTTTTTAAATATTCCTCTAATTCAAAGAAGTGCTACCTACTTCCAAAAATTGGACGTAATTTACTTAAAAATTTTTATTTTTGACGAATTGTAGGAATGACAAGTATATACATGTACGCATACCAAATTTAAAGTCAATTGGTCAAACCATTTCTGCTTAAAAGTAAAGTAACATAAAATATGTAAATATCTGCTTTGTCACAATAGGTTAGCGGAACTCAACCAACCTTTTTTTGAGACTTTGACCAAGTAATATTTTGCAAAATTGGACATAATATCTTTCTAAAATTATTTTTAAATGCAATCGGTTAAACTATTTCTAAATAAAAAGCTGTTGAGCCGCAATATGTTAATGGGACTCCAGAAATATTTTTTTGATACTTTTTTTTTTACCAAAGCAGTTCTTCGAAAAATTGACCAAAACTAACTTTTATACAATTTGCACGCTCCCAGGCAACGCCGGATAAATCTGCTAGTATGTTATAAATTAAAAACAAAAAATTTTTTTCTTACAGCATGTATCTAAAATTTATTGTTATATTTAAATTAATTATATGAAAAATTCTAAATTTGTTATTGTATTTTAACAAGACATTTATTGCATTTATTGCACTTATAAGCTTTTCTAAAAGGTATACTAAAAATTTAAATTAATTTTGTTATAAAAAGCTAATCAAAGCATTTATGGTTTTAATTAACATTAAAAAATATCAAATTATATAAAATTTTTGTATTTATATAATCACAAATTAAAATTTCTTTCGAATAACTTTTAATTTAATGAATATAAAAGACACAGATAACAGCAGCATTATGATTGTAATACTTTTTTATAATAAAAGTGCTCAAAATTAATTATGTATTATGATAAATATAGAGGATGAGAAATAATCCATTTTAATCGCAATAATTCAATCTCAAATGAAAATTTTCCATACCTGTACTCTAGATCACATCCTATTTCAAGGAAAACTAAATAGGAATTCTAAAAATCTATAAATTGAATCTAACCAGAATTTTTTAAATTAAAAGAATTAAAAAATTAAGAATTGAATTATATATAATACTAAAATATAAGTAAATTAAGAGAATAAATTTAAAAATTATTTAAAATTTAAATAATTGATCAAGGGTATTAAATCATTAAACAATAAATGCACTATACCAAAGAATCCTGAAAAGAACCAATTCCTGGATGTGAGTAAAATTTTATTGAATTAGATAAAAAGTTTTAAATGCCTATGTAAATATGTAATTGAATTTTATGAATAGATTTATTTCAAGTTTTTCTGTTTTCTGAAAGTTTTAAATAGATAAATTAGTAAGAATTTTTAATATTTTTAAATTGATAAAATAATTAGTAAATGTTTTTGGTATTATAAAGTTAATTTCGTAAGCGATAACGACATGAACCGACTTAGAAATACCCTACAACTATTTGGTTCAAATTTAATGAGATATCAATAAGTCATTTTAAAACCATAAAAGCTGTTATTAGTTTGATCGTAAGAAATAGCTAACCAAATTAACTTTATAATACTAAAACTATTTTCTAATTACTTTATCTATACAAAAATATTACAAATTCTTACTAACTTATCTATTCAAAAATATTAAAAACATAAAACTTGAAATAAATGAAAATAAATTTATTTCAATTTAATTACAAAAGAGGAAAAACTTAAATGATTAAATTTTGTGATATAAATCTAATCAAAGCATAATATATTTAATAATTCACATTTTTTAAAATTGCAATTATTTTAAATTGCTAGTGCACAATGTCTTAACTATTTATCACCTATGGTAATAATTCAATAAAATATATTATATAATACAAATTAAAAAAAAAGGAATTTAATCGTTTATTAAAAAAATATTTTGTTTTTAACTTATAAAATATTATACAAATTATGTTTTATGGTAAAATTTTTAGCCTTTTAAATAACAAACGGAAATAGGAAAGAACCCTCTTGCATCAAAATTAATGTTTCTATCTTCATGAATTTTGAAGATAAGCTTTTTAATTTTGGGATTTCCTAGGAGGCGCCTGAAACACCACTACAATTAAATCTAAATTTTGGAGACACATGGGAAATAGGAAATATATCCTTTGGCTTTGTAATTATACTCGTTCGGCCTCAAATCGTTCAAAGCTTCTAGAATCCGAACTCATTGTCCGAACGCGATCAGAACCAATTTCCATGGTATTTTCATTACTAGTCCCCTAGATTTTAAATTTCGTCAAAATAGCGGCATTATTTTTTGAGTTATGCTGTTTTTAAGACGTACGTTTGTTAGCCCTTGAAATTTTCAAAGGTTCCAGAACCCAAAAACATGGTACGATTTGCCTATATGCAATCCCCGTCATACTTTCAATACTAGTAATCCCTTGTATACAGTCTTAATTTTAAGTTACTATTTTTAGTTATTTCGATTACAAGCTTTAAAACCTTGGAAGGTCTAGGGGGGGTACTGATCTACCACTCCAATTGATCCCAAATTAGGGGGCACGCAAGAAATAGTAAAGAACACCCATGTGCTAAATTTGAAGCTTCTACACTTTTCAAGTTGCTATCTTTAATAATTTTGAAGATATGCTTTAAGGTCTTCGGGAATGTGTGGCTAGTTCCTGACCCAATACTCCAATGGGGCCCAAATTTCAAGGACAGTAAGAAAATAGGAAAGAAAACCCTGATACCAAATTTTGAGGTTCTATCTTCATTGGTTTCGGAATTATGCTCGTTTGGCCTAAATTCGATTAAAAAGTTCTAGGTTCCGAACCCATGGTCCAATCTCAACCGTATGAAATCCCCGCCGTAGCTTCATTACTAGTAACCAGCACAAATTTGATGAAGATAGCGTCACTAGTTGTTGAGTTATCGTGAATTTTTATAAATGGTCGTTAGCCCTTGGACAGATTAAAAGGTTCAGAATCCGAACCCATAGGCCCATATGCTAGTAACCCACAGCTAAAATTTCATCAATTAGCTCCATTGTTTTTGAGTTATCGTGCCTACGGCAGATGGACGGAAATCATCATCGAAATTAATGAAAATAGTAACTTAAGTATAATATAGAATGTTCCAATTGTGTACAAGGGTTAACTAGTACTCAAAAAATGGCCAGGGCGAAATCGTACAATGGTTGCGCGTTCAGGAACCTTTGAAAAGTTCATGTGCAAACAAACATATGTCTTAAAAATACCAAAACTCAGAAACTAATTACGCTATTTTGAAGAAATTTTTATTTCCTAGTTTCTAGTAATGAAAGTACCATGATAATTGGTTCTGGTCGAGTTCGGAAACTAGAAGCTTTTGATCGAATTGAGGTGAAACTAGTATAATTTCGAAACCAAAGAAGATAGAACCTTATATTTGTGGCACAGGGGTTTCTTCTTATGTTTTGCGTACGTGAAATTGTAGATGAATTGGAATAGCGGTTTTCGTACCACTCCCACTACTCCCAAGACCTTTAAGCATAATATATTCGAAATTAATAAAGATAATAAAATCAAAATTGATACACTATTTCCTATTTCCGTTCTTATTTAAAACTTTTATATTTCTGAAAGGCTAAAAGTTTTACTATAAATCATATAATGTATTATATTTTATAAATTAAAAATATTATTTTAATGAACGACGAAATTTTTTTTGTTTTTATTCTTATTGTATCATATCTTTATTTTATTGAATTATTACCATAGGTAATATATAATTAAGAAATTGTGTAGGATACTTAAGTTGAAAATTTGTTTTCATATTTAAATTAATTATATTAAAAGTTCTAAATTCATTGTATTTTAGAAATACATTTATTGCATATTTTGATTATTAAATTTTGTGTTAAAAAGCGAATGAAAGCATTAATAGTTTTAACTAACATTAAAAACAATGAAATTATAGAAACTTTTATATTTATATTATTACAAATTAATATTTATTTCGAATAACTTTGAGTTTAATTTTATAAAACATTAAAAAATAAGTAAATTAAGAGAATACATTTAGAAATTATTTAAAATTGAATAATTAATCAAGGGTACTAAATCATTCAACAGTAAGTGAACTACAGCTAAAAATCCTTAAGAGAAGTAATTGCTGCATGTGTGTAAAATTTTATTGAATTAGATAAAAGTTTTAAATATGTGATTATACCCGTATGACTATATAGTCAAAGGGTATAATAAATTTGCCATTACGTTTGTGACGCAGAGAAGGAGGGGGGGTAGATATAGACTCAAGTGTATGGATCGGATCAGAATCGAAAAAAAAATCGATTTAGCTATGTATGTCCGTCCGTCCGTCCGTCCGTCCGTCCGTCTGTCCGTCTGTCCGTCCGTCCGTCCGCACGATAACTCAAAAACTAAAGGAGCTAGGATCTTGAAATTTTCGCAAATTCGTTTTTTTGCAATAGCCGTCATCGCTATTTAAATCCAGCCATTTTGGTCCATGGGTTCGGGTGGCTGCCATACAACTTCTTTTTTTATATGAGTATTTCTCTGTACCTATTACTGCTACGTGTCTGAAATTTTGGCAAAAGTAGTTTAGTTTTATGGCCAAAGTTTCTGCAAAATTTGGTTGGTCTGTTGCAGTGAGTTCGAGTAGCTGCCATACAACTCCTTCTTTTATATGAGCATTACTCTATACCTATTAAAGCTGGGTGTCTGAAATTTTGCCAAAAATAGTTTAGTGTAATGGCCAAAGTTACTGCAAAATTTGGTTGGTCTACTGCAAAGGGTTCGAGTAGCTGCCATACAACTTCTTATTTTATATGAGCATTACTCTATACCTATTAAAGCTGGGTGTCTGAAATTTTGCCAAAAATAGTTTAGTTTAATAGCCAAAGTTACTGCAAAATTTGGTTAGTCTACTGCAAAGGGTTCGAGTAGCTGCCATACAACTCCTTCTTTTATATGAGCATTATATTTCACCTAATAAAGCTGGTATGTTTGAAATTTTGCCAAAAGTAATTAATGTTTGTAATAATAATGATATAATGTTTATATAACGGTCATACGGGTATCCCAGAGTTGACACAGTCTACTCTACTACACTCTTCCTCGTTTTGTAATTGAAATTTACGAATCCATTTATCTCAAGTTTATTTGTTGTTTGATATTCTTAAATAAATAAATTAGTAAGAATTATTAATATTTTTGAATTGATAAAGTAATTAGAAAATATTTTTAGTATTGTAATGTATATTTGGTTAGCGATGTCTTACGATCAAACTAATAAAAGCACACTGACTGTTTCTTTACTTGTATTATAATTGGTTTAGTAATATTTATCGTTAACTTACATAATATTTAAATTTCATCCACCACTAATCGTAGCCGAGACAAAAACCACAGTTAATTAAATTCATTAAATACTTTATTCTTTCATTTGAAGAATGAAGAAATGCAATAGGATTAAAAGGATGATGAATTAATTCATTTAAAAACTAGTTGGCGACAAGGATAAGGTTATAGTACAAAGGGTTCATATTCTGCATTTGCGTTTTCAATCAAAAATTTAACAATCTAATATATAAAGGAGAAAATTTGTTTGTTTGTTTGTCCAGGATTCACGTGAAAACCACTGGTCCGATTGTCACAATATTTTAAAGGAATAATTCTGAAAGCCCGGGGGGTGACTATGTCATATTTTTATAAGTCAACAGGTTGCGGCTCCGGTTTGACCGATTAACTTGAAATTTTGCACAAAAGTTCGTCTTAGCAACCGGAATTAGTTGTATAAATTTGGTTAGAATAATTTAACCCATTTCGGCACAGCGGGCTTCCAAAAAATTTTTTGTTTCCGATTGTGTTCAATTTTACATATTGAGTTTGCAGTCCAAAAGAGAGGCTGCAAAAAATTTTTATTAAGTTCGATTAACCCATTTTCCACGACGACGCCATGAAATTCTTCATAAATTTTATTGTCTTAAACGATTAAATGAGTTTTATTGAAAATTTTGTACCACCATTTTAATTATAAAAGCCCACCGGGTTAATTTGGTTTTGACCTGCTTACGCGATTTGCACAAAGATTGAATGAAATTTTCAAATTTTTGGTATTAACGCAATATTATATTAAAGTTATTATATTAACGTATTAACGTTAACTTTTATTCCAAAAGCTCACTTAATTAATAAAACTATTTTTTTTTGCTCTCCTCAAATAGTGCAAAAGTTAAATGAGGTAATATTAATAATAATATAACATTTTCAACATAACATTTTCCTTCTCTACATTTTTTCGTAAGTCTTTATTTTTTATTTACTTTGCAGTGGTTGTACTTTATAAATAGATTTCAGTGTAAAATTGCAGTTTTTGTTTTTCTAATAAAATTTAAAAATCAAAAAATTCAATTTCGTATATATTGTGCTTAAATACATAGTATTTTATAACATTTTTTCCAAAAAAGAAGCGTACAATTCTCTCATAAAATCATAAAAGAAAGAGGAAGAGCGTAGTAGAACTTTCAGGTTTCTGAAAAGCAAATTTTTAAACTTTTTCTAAACCATCGACTATATTTTATTCAAACGTTGAAAATCCAAGTAAACTATTATTGACATAATGGCATATTTAGTATACCCTTTTGACCTATAGTCAAATGGGTATAATAATACTTATATGTAAACTAGCTATTACCCGGCGCACGTTGCCCCGTCTCTCAATGGAGTTTTAGTTTAAGTTGATGTTTTTGAAAAAGTTAACAGAAACATTACACATAGTGTACATGTTAGTTTTAAAATGTAATAAAGCAATTTTTTTAAATATTCCTCTAATTCAAAGAAGTTCTACCTACTTCTAAAAATTGGACGTAATTTACTTACAAAATTTTTATTTTTGACGAATTGTAGGAATGACAAGTATATACAGTACGCATACAAAATTTAAAGTCAATTGGTCAAACATTTCTGCTTAAGAGTAACGTAACAAAAAATATGTAAATATCTGCTGTGTCACAATAGGTTAACGGAACTCAACCAACTTTTTTTGAGACTTTGACCAAGTAATATTTCGCAAAGTTGGACATAATATCCTTCTAAAATTATTTTTTGGACAATCGTCGTGGCGGCATGAATTAACAAATTCCAATTCTGTTAATGGAGTAAACTCCATTCTCAAAGAGAAACACACATACAAAATTTAAAGGAAATCGGTTAAACTATTTCTAGTTTATAGCAAAGTAACGAAAAAACCTATAAAAGGCTGTTGAGCCGCAATGTGTTAATGGAACTCCAGAAATATGTTTTCGATGCTTTCTTTTTAACCAAAGCAGTACTTCGAAAAATATACCAAAACTTGGTTTTTTACAATTTGCACGCTCCCGAGCAACGCCGGGTAAATCTGCTAGTATAATATAATATAAAGTTCATTAAATGTGGAGCTAAATTTTGTGTTTTTAATTTAATATTTAAGGAAAAATAAAACAAATAAAAGTCGGTGCACTACTCCAATTAATCCCAAATTAGGGGGACGCGTAGGAAATAGTAAAGAACACCCATGCGCCAAATTTGAAGCTTCTACATTTGTTTCACGGTACTGTCTTTATTTATTTCAAAAATATGCTTTAAGGTCTTCGGAACTGTGTGGCTGGTCCCCGACCCACTGGTCTCAAATTTCAAGGACACTAAGTAAATAGAAATAGACATCCTGGTACAAAATTTAAGGGTTTATCTTCGTTGGTTTCGGAATTATGCTTGTTTGGTCTAAATGTGATCAAAAACTTTTAGGATCCCAACCCGTGATCCGATCTCGACCGCACGCAGTCCCTGTCATAGTCTCATTACCAGTAACCTACAGCACAATTTCATGAAGGTAGCGCCATTATTTGTTGAGTTTTCTTAAATTTTTTATATGTTCGTTAGCCCTTAAAACAATTAAAAGGCCCATAAGCAATCCCCGCCGTTCTTTAAGTCCTATTAACTTACATTTAAAATTTCATCAAGATAGGTCTATTAGTTCTCAAAGGATCACGCTGATCACAAATATATATACTGTTCTATATCTAGCTTGCTTCCTTTAGATGGTTACAAACACCATACCAAAAATAATATACCCCTTTCATAGGTGTAGGGTATAAAAAAAAAAATAGATTAAGTGTTTAAGTTTTTTAACAAGCTAATATTATAAATCAAAAAAAAAACAAAAAAATTATATCAAATTATTTCTAACATATTTTGTTTTATTCATTATATCTTGGAAGAATTATGACATTTTACAGATTGTATATAACATATTTATATAATTAACATTAAAAATAAATTAAATTAAGTGATTAAATTTTTAAAGGAAAACAAGGACAATCACAGCTAGTTTAATAATTGAAAAGTTAAATGTTATTTCACCGAGATTTAGAGTAATCAGTTGTTTTTTTTTTTTTTTGTAGTTCTTGAATTGAAAAAATTGTTATTTGAAAAATACTTAATATGTTTATTTAAAAATTAATCTTTTAAGTCCAGATTTGACATTGTACTCGTGATGAGTGTTGAAAGAGTTGAAAAATCGAGCATATAAATCCGGTGCAATTAAGGTTATTTTGTATATAAAATGTGTACATTATTATTATTTTGATGCAAATACAAGTTTTAATTTATATTACTTTTTAATAACTATTTCTTTTGTTGCACTCAGACAACTGCAGTTTGCTAAAATTACAAATGAGATTAAACAAGTTGTAAAGATTTTCTTTCAATACGCAAACATCGCTTCCAGTGTCTACTAGACCCACAAATGAATTATTATTAATTTTGGACCAGCATTTTGTTATTGTTTAACTTGATAAAATTGATTTGGAATTATTACTTCACATTCCGGTTTGTATGGCCATATATTATATATCTGAAAAATTTGGGACCTCTTCCTTTTTGCGGACAATTATGAAATTCGTATTCCCCAGATCGACAATTAAAAACAAAAAACATTTTATTCCGTATGTTTGTTTGTTATAATTATAATTAAATTTAATGAAACTGGTTTTAAATAAAAACAAGTAAAAAAATGGTAAGTCGACTTATAAATACCCAATTTAATGAGATATCCATAAGTCATTTTAAAACCATAAAAGCTGTTATTAGTTTGAGTAGTTAGGATATGGGGTTGCGGATATATGGAGCGATGAGGAAAAATGTCTTTGGTATGTATTTTAAATGGGAAAAAATTGTCTAAGCTAGAGGGTTCAATGAAAAAGCGTCAGATGTCGGTAGTGTAGAATGAGGAATTTGAGTAGATTGTGTCTTTGATATTTTTTATATTATAAATGAGGTTGGTAGGTTTGTGACTTTGGTTTGGATTGAAGCGAGTTAAAAAGTAATTTTAGTACATTGTGTCTTTGATAGTTTTTATATTAGAAAAGAGGTTATTATGTTTGTGACTTTGGATTGAATTGAAACGAGTATGAAGCGAGTTAACAATTTGAAAGATCTTTCAACGATCGTGTGTGTGTGTCGTTGATAAGTAATTTTAGTACATTGTGTCTTTGATAGTTTTTATATTAGAAAAGAGGTTATTATGTTTGTGACTTTGGATTGAATTGAAACGAGTATGAAGCGAGTTAACAATTTGAAAGATCTTTCAACGATCGTGTGTGTGTGTCGTTGATATTGAAACACCTAGATCGGTGGTGGTGGTGGTGGACAGTGGCTGTTGCGGTGGCAATTTTCTTAAACTGAAAACTGAAATGACGTTAGGGGGATTCCGTTTTGTTTTAAATATTAAAGAAGAAAAGAAAAAATAAATTACCTATATATTAGAAAAAATTTTTAAAAACTAAAAAATTTTATTTTTTTTTTATATATGAAAACAAATGCCGTCGGCAAAACAATGTATGATAAGAAAAAAAGAACAAATAAAAAGAAAAACACAACAAAAAAATTTTTTTAGCGTTTCTAACAAACTAAAAACCTTTTGGTAATGCTGATAAGAGATTATAAAATTTATAAGCTTTTAATTCAAAGAAATCCGAAAATTTTGTTTTGGTTTTTATTTATAATTAAGAAATAATAAGATTGATAATAGAGTATTCAAAACAGAGAAAATTAAATTTGGCAATTATTAAGTTTTTAAACTTGAAGGTGTAATTACATATTATATAAAATAATTTAAAAGCAAAATAAATTGAAAATGGATGTTAAAAGAATAAAGTGCGAATTTAATTGCAGTGTTTGCAAGAAAGAATTCTCAAATAAATTTAATTTGCAACGTCACATGAAAGCGCATAAATATTGCACGAAATGTGACATCTTAACATCAAATTGGAGTCATCATTTGAGAACAAATATGCATAAAACCAATGCAGCTGAAAAATTGCAGCCACACTTGAGAATGATAAATCAATCTTTTCAAAATAGGATTCAAACATTTTTAATTGATAATGTTAATGAAGAACTGATTAATCCAAGAGAATTTTTAACGAATATTAAAGATGATTTTGTAGCCGTTCTTCAGAGATCAATACTAAATCATCAAACCTTTAAAATGAATGCTGAATTTTTTGCTGAATATATTAAAATTTCTGCTAATGATGAAGATGATTTACAATTAAGCATAAAATCTTTTCAAACAAAAATGAGGATAATTATAAACGATGAAGATATAAATCCTGCTTATGATGATGCAGTTGAATTTATAACTAAGAAAAGTGAGGAGTTTCAAGAGAAAGATAGCGGATGGGCATTAATACGAATTGTTGGAGTGGAAATAAACATAAATAAGTATCAACCCATAAGAGGATCTACATATGTTAAACTTCCTAAATCTGTGGAAAAAAAGAAAGCCTGTATTAACGTACACAACGAAGATGAATTCTGCTTCAAATGGGCATTGATTTCTGCTTTGAAGCCGGTTTCTTCTATGCCGTGGAATCCGTCTTCTTACAATATAAATGATATATCAGCATCCAGTATAAATTTAAATAATGGGAAAATTTTGAAATTTGGTAATATATTGTTTCCAATAAAAATTGATAAAATCTCAGAGTTTGAGAAAATCAATATTGATATAAGCGTGAACATTTTTGGGCTCGACTTAAATAAAGATTATAAATATCAAGTAATTGGTCCATATTATTTAACGAAAAAAGAAAAGCAATACCACATTAATTTGCTATTAATTGAAGAGGCTAATGTTTACCATTTTGTTTACATAAAAGACTTATCGAGATTAATCCGAACATCTTTAACATCGCATAAAAGCAGAATTTTTATTTGCAATAGTTGTTTGCAGCATTTCACCAATATTTCAAACTTGGAAATTCACAAAGATGAATGTGGTAAAATTGTCAGCAAATTACCAGATGAAAATAGCAATATTTTAAAATATACAAATTATCAACTGCAAATGAAAGCACCATTTGTGATATATGCAGATTGTGAGAGTATTTTAAAATCGATATCAACATGTGCTCCTAATCCCGATCAATCATCAACCAACAACATTAAGGAACATGTACCAGTTGCATTCGGATATTTTATAAAATGCTCATTCGATGACAAATTAAACAAATATGTAGAATGTGTAGGATTAAACTGTGCAAAGGAGTTTATTTTATCATTAGTTCAGACTTGTAAGGACTTATTCAAAGCATATTATTTAAAAACAATCCCCATGAAACCATTAACATTAGATGAAGAACTGAGGCAGCTCACAGATGAAATTTGTCATATTTGCGGTAAGAATTTAGATTTAGAAAATAGAATAAGAGATCATTGCCACTTTAGCGGCAATTATAGAGGCCCTGCCCATCATGTATGCAATTTACATTTTAAAAAACCGAATTTTTTCCCGGTATTTTTTCACAATTTTTCAGGCTATGATTGCCATTTATTATTCAAAGCTCTTAATTATACAAGTGGTAATATAAATATAATACCATTAAATAAAGAAAAATATATTTCTCTTTCTAAGACAATATTCTTAATAGAAGAAGGTGCTAGTTTTTCAATCAGATTTCTTGATAGCTTTCGTTTTATGGATGAGAGCCTTGATAGTTTATTTACTAATTTAGACATTAGGAAAAAATTACATGTTAAACAATATTTTGCAGATAATTCAAATTTAATTACAAAAAAAGGGGTATTTCCTTATGAATATTTAGATGACTGGTCAAAATTGCATGAATCTTTACCTCCTCAGATTGCTTTCTATAATCAGCTAACAAAAACGCTATGTTCAGATGCTGATTATAATCATGCCCTTTTAGTATGGCAAACATTTAAATGTAAAAATATGTTAGATTATTTAAAAATATATTTAAAAACTGACGTGTTAATATTGACCGACGTTTTTGAAAGTTTTCGTGATATATGTAAAACTGTCTACGATTTAGATCCAGCTAATTTTTATACAGCACCGGGTCTTTCTTGGCAAGCAATGCTCAAATATACCAATATAGAATTGGAACTATTTACTGATATTAATATGTTTAATTTTATTAAAAAGGGAATGCGCGGAGGTATTAGCCAATGTTCTTTACGTCATTCTCTTGCAAACAATAAATATATGAAAGAAAAATTTGATTCCGAACAGCCAGCACGATATATTATATATTTAGATGCCGTAAATTTGTACGGTTATGCTATGTCACAGTACCTACCATATAAAAATTTTAAATGGATTGAAAATTCATTGGTAACCAATTACGATGTTAATAATATTTCAGACAATTCATCACTTGGGTATATTTTAGAAGTTGATTTAGAATATCCCGATTATTTGCATGAATTGCATAACGACTTACCATTTTGCCCAAAAAAAGAAACCCCTCCCAATAAAAAACTTTGCAAATTACTAACAACATTAGAAAATAAATCAAAATATGTTATCCATTATAAAAATCTTAAGCAATGCCTGAAAAATGGGTTAATACTACGCAAAATTCATAGGATTTTAGAATTTGAACAATCTGATTGGCTTAAAAAATATATTGATCTAAATACTTTCCATAGACAAAATGCTAAAAATGATTTTGACAAAAAATTTTTCAAGAAACAAAATAATGCAGTTTATGGCAAGACGATGGAAAATGTCGAAAAATATAGGGAAATTAAAATTGTAGATAGTTGGGAAAATAAATATAGACATTTAGGAGCGAGAGCTTATATAGCTAAACCTAATTTTCATAGTTTAACAGTATTTACAAATAATTTGATAGCAATAGAATTAGAAAAAACTAAAATATTTTATAATAAACCAATTTATGCAGGATTTTGCATATTAGAATTATCAAAAGTTCTAATGTATAATTTTCATTATGATTACATAAAATCAAAATTTCAAAGCAATGCTCAACTAAATTATATGGATACCGATAGTTTTGTATATACTATACAAACCGAAGATTTTTATAAGACAATAAGACCCGACCTTAATAAATATTTTGATACCTCAGATTATGAGATAAATAATCCATACAATTTTCCTTCTGTAAATAAAAAAGTTTTAGGAATGTTTAAAGATGAAATGAGCGGAAAAATTATTACAGAATTTATAGGCTTGCGTTCTAAAATGTATTCTATAAAGACGCTCACAAATGAAACTATCAAGAAATCTAAAGGTGTTAAGAAGTTTGTGATAGATAATTTAGATATAGATGATTATAGAAATTGCTTGAAAAATAAAAAAATATTGTATAGAAATATGCAGGTTTTCAAATCTAAATTACATACAATTTATACGCAGGAACTAAATAAAATAGCTTTAAGTTATTTAGATGATAAGAAGTATATTTTGCCTGATAATGTAAAAACTTACTCATGGGGACACAAAAATATTAATGTCAATACTATTTAATGTTCCACATACTTATGTAATAAATGTTATCTAAATCTGCAAGAAAAAAAAAAAATATATATATATATGAAATTAAAATGAAAAAAAAACTGTTTTTAATTTTTTAATAAATTTTATTTTCTCTTTTTTCTACAAATTTTTTTATTTCCAAAGCTTTCTCTTCGTATTCACTTTGATGCAAAATCTTGTATATTTTATTTTGATGTGAACAACAATTACGACATTTAGGCCCTTTTTTGCTCACGAAATCCTCAGCCTCTTCTATGCAGTCAAACTCCGCAATATGATATTGAGTATTGCAAATTTCTGCCCACGATTTCTTATTACGGTTTTCTAGCTCTTCGTTTTTGCGGAGGAAGCAAGTATAACAAAATACTAGTTCCTGAGGGTAAACTTCACACATTTCCTTGAAATCTTCTCCGCGGTCGAACAAAAAACCTTTCAAATCGCAAAATCTATAAACTGCACAACACGGCTTTCCTGTGTTTGCACATTCCAGTATTTGGAACTCACACGGAAAACCGTAGCATGAGTATCCCATCTTGATGATTTCGTGATTTGTTGGCATTTTTCTTTACCGAAATAATTAAATCTTAACTAATGAAAACTTTACTAATTTATAATTAATTTTGTTTATTTGCTTCTGCTTTTATATAAAAAAGAAAACAAAATAAATTTAAAAAAAATTTTAAAAATTTAAAAAAACTGCTTCTTATCATAGAAGTACAGCATAAACCGCAAAGATACATTCTTTAGTATATATATTCTTATACATTTCTTGTTCTTGTTCTGAATTAAAGTGTGTTTAATTTTTTTCTTATTACCAAAAATTTGAAATGATCTAATTCGATTCTTATCATAGAAGTATACACTTTAAATCGTAAATCAAGTAAGCATTTGAATGTTTTATAGAAATAAGATGTAGAATGTTTTGTAAGAAATTTTGGGTACTATAAAACCACAATCATCCTGTTAAAAAAAAAAAAACAAAAAAAACAAAAAAACCAAGTCCAATAATTTTCTAAGAAAAAAAAATTATACTCAATAATAATATTGTTATGAAATAAAAAAAAAAAAATTAAGAAAACATATTGTTATCAATTTATAGAGCATAAAACCGCATACATCCTTTATTGTATTAAAAAAGCTTTCTTGTAATTATTTTTACATAAATTAACCAAGTTTTCTTTAAAATATATTAGTATTTTATTACAATTAAAACAACGCAAACCTAAAAAATGGATCCAATCGCAGATTTAGCAGATTTCACAAATTTCACTGAAGATGATGAATACGATGTCGAGATGGAAGAAGAAAATTTGTTAGCAGAATTCCTAAGTGATATCAACAGAAAAACGAAATTCGTTCCAATGGGTGAGGTTAATTTAAATGAAACCTTTCAAGTAACAAGACTGCAGGAAACAGTGTCAAAGTTCCAAAATAAGGTGGATGGGGGTCGCTGTGTGGTTTTCCACACAGAAAAGTTTTTTACTTATCTACCAAAATATTATGCTGACAAGCATAATTCCACCATCGTAAACTTGTTAAATAAAAAAATTGCCAATGGCAAAATTAAATACTTTTTTAAAATTACAGATAAAAAGAATAAATTTATTGAAATAGAATTTATTAAAAAAATGTAATTTTATTAATAAAAAAAAAATTATCAAAAGAAATTAAACAACAACAATTTTTTATTTTTTAAATTATTTATTTTTTTCCAGATTTTTTTTTTTTTTTTTATTTTCCTTATATTTTTTCAGAATTTTAGGTTTATTAATCTTTTAAAGATTGATTTTTATTTTTTCCTTTAAAACTAGCGATTGTAAATGGTAAATTAGATATGTTTCTGATCATTTCTTTTCTTCTTAAGCCCCCCTTTGAATTAGCTAAATCAACAATTTTAACATGTAAACATTTTCCAAAGCACAAACACCAATATGGTTAAAAGAACATCTTTTAGAACAATGAATTTGCTGATTCTTCTTATTCTTCAATATTTTTAAACATGTAGAATCGCGATTATTCAAATCGAAAACATTGTTATTTTTCAATATGCTAATAATCCAAGATTGTTTTTCTCCTCCTTTAACATAAATTTTTGTTTGATTGGATAAAAAAATTTTCAAAAAATTGATGATTTCACAAAAATGGGTTTTACCATCAGACCACTGCAAGCCATGATGATTTTTAGTGAGCCATTTATTGGTGGTTTTTGCTTTTGCGTCTAAATAATGCCAACTGTAAGGTGATCTTATTATAAAATGTTGAATTTCATCATTTGATGAAAGAATAGCAATTTCTTTTAAAATAAATTTATTGCTATTGTCTCGAAAACCTTGCATGTCAATGATTACATATTCCATGTTTATTAATAAGCTTTTTCTTTATAGACAAAATCATTTATTTTTTATACATAAATTTAGATAATTTTAGCAACTTCTCCTGTTAATGGTTTAAATTCCACTAAGCGGTCATGCAAAATAAGACAATAAGCTGCAGTATTGTTTGGAATTGCATTTAAAGTCTTTATTTCAATTTTAACATCAACTGATCCCATTTTAAGATTATCATTTTGAAAACGAGTATCAATTATGAAGATAGGAGAATTATTTTTAAAGTTTTCCCATGAAACTAACGGTTCTGTTGTCGAGTTATTATAATAAAGGCTTCTGAAATTTGAATATGCTTCATATGCTAAAGCATAACGGTTTTTTGCAAAATCTAAATTCATATCTTCATGTGGGTATGATTCAGAATTTAAAAATACTTTTATATTTTCAATATCGCAATAATTAAAAATTGATGGATTTTCTTCCACGTTATTTTGTTTGTTAGTTTGTAAAGCAAAAATTATAAAACGAGGCTTTTCAAGTTGTGATGCTGTTTTAACATTCCAAATATGATGTGTAGTTCCTGCTGGTAATGTAGGATACTCGTGTAATTCCCAATTTCTAAAAGGAATTTTCATAACCGAACCATTTTCAATGCTTTTATATAAATTTAATTTAAGATTATCAGCTAAGTTAATATGCTGAACTTTCCAATGTATTTTTGTAATTTGAATTTTTGGTTTTTCATTAGCAGCAGTAGTAGCACTACATAATAATGAATTATCATTTGATCGAGAGCGAGTTAATATTAATTCATGTTTTGCATTCGGAATAATATTTTTATAATCTTCTGCAAATCCTAATAATCTCTTTAAGGGTATTAAAAAATTGAAATGAATTCCATTTATTTTAGTTGATGCACTAGGTGACCAACTTCCATTGAATAAAGCTGTACTTTCATTTTGATTGAGTGAAATATAGTTTTTTAATGTTGAAGTTATCCCCACATTACGATTATGATCAATTTCTTTACCATTAAGTTCATAACGAATTTCATCAAATAGAAATGGTATAGCATTATTAATTAGTTTAGTATTTACAACAGCTGTTCCATCATGTTTTGATACAAATCCTTCTACATAAATTTGACTTGTTGATGGCAATATATTTAAATTCTGATTTTGTATTTGTATTCGTATAATATCACTTAATCCAAATGAGTTTAAGAATGGAGAATACGAATGCCATTGAGCACTAGTTATAGTTTCATCAAAAATTGGATTATTAAAGAGATCCATTTTAATTTACTTTTAGTAGATATCCAAGAGATTTTAGATATTCTTTATTTTCAAATGATAATCGTTTTTTGTATTTAAAATGTCGAGTTCCTCCTCCTTTGACTAGCTTTGATGAATTAAGATGATGTTTATTATTCTGCGAATGTATATGGGGCTGATAATTTTGATTAAATACTATCATTCTGAAGCTTTAAGTGCAATCTAATTGTTATTGTTTCTCCACGAAAATTAATTAAATTACCGTTCTGATCAAGGAGTTTTAGAGTAATGGAACTTATCTGATTAATAGTTACAGGTAAATAAATTACATTTTTAGGGACTTCAATTATTTTATATCCAGGACTGACGTTAATGGAGAATTCATGTAAAATGTGAGCTTCTTTTTCATTAATATAAGCTCCAGAAATAACATTGCACTCTACTCTTATTATATTTATTTTATTAATATCAACAAAAAGATCTGAAGTATGCCATTTATTAGCTAATAATTTCTTCTTACTGAAACCTAATAATCCACCAATTGTATCTTCTCTTTCAAAATCAATATCCTTATCAGCAAAAATTTCGCACTTTAATGTATTATTATTTGCTCTTATAATTAATTTTTCCTTATCTGCTTTTGGTATATTCAATGTTTTTCTAAGAAAAAGCTCAATATCTCCAATTTCATATGAACCTGTTGGAATTGTAATAGGTTTATCATCAATAATAAATCTATTATTCTCTTCATCTACGTTAGGTATTGAATTATATGTTTGGAAATCCACTAAACCGCAGATATATTCTCTTCCATTTAGATCTATAGGAGGAAAATAATTAGTTGTCAATGTAGAAGAGTTTCCGTTTAAAGTTAATGTTATTGACATGTCTTTAATCGATATAATGAGATATTTCAGTTGTGCATTCTGTTTTTATAGGTTTTTAAATCCAAAATTCAATGATTTAGATTTAAGGCTAATACACATTAATAATATAATATATGCATAAATACAAAAATCTTTCGTTTAAATTTCTTTTGTTATAACTAAATTCTAATTATTCTTTATTAGTTAGTTTTTTTTATTTCATTTATGTTCAAATATAGAGAAATAACCTTGAACTTCAACAAAATTATTAATGTAGGTCAGTTTAAATAAAGCTAGACTAAGAATAAAAAATTTTTTTTATTTTTTATTATGTTTTATTTACTGATAATAATTTTTTTTTTTCTTAACAATATGAAATAAAAATTCTAAGCATAAATGTCCACAATTGTAAGAATTAAAATTTTGATATTTATTATAATTATATGTAAGCTTATCTCCTAAATATTTTATTACTTCTAATGGTGGTCTTAAATTTCAAAAACTATCAAAATAATGAGTTATTTCATCATTTTTAAAATAAGCTACCCAATGCGTTCCATCTCCAATAGAATTATCTAAATTTATTATACCACATTCATATTTCAAAGGTTTGCGTGTTGGTAAATTATCTCTCATAAAAACTCCTCGAAAATATTTTAAGTATTTTTTAGCAAAGTTTTCTAAATCAATATTTGTAAGAGCTCTATTGGGTAGCTTAGTTAATGGTTTTTTGGATTCAAATAAAGTCCTAAACCATTCTTATATGGTTTTAAGTGCAATCCATTTCCTCCTTTTAATGCTATTGCTTCCATCATTTTATTATGACGTTGACTTTCTTTTAATTCTTTGTGGGCATTTTTAGCATCGTTAACAGCTTTAGTTATTCCTGCAGCGCCACCTGAAAGTGCTCCAATAGCTGATAGACCCGCAAATATAGGTATTAAAGGTAAAACTCCTCCAATTTTTGGTACAGGAATTATTCGAGGAATGTTAATGTTTTTTTTCTGTCCTTTAGAAAAATATCTAGCAGCTTGTAAAGCAGTTTTTATAATATTCTTAGCATTCGTTGGTTTTTTTATACTTTTAACTGCTACTTTAGCTTCCTTTATAACATTTTTCAAGGGCTTTTTTCTCGGAATTTTATTTTTTTTATTTTTTAAACCCATACCGAGCTTAACTTTAGCTTTCATTGTGTTTGTAACTAGATATGAATTTAATCGCTCCCCAAAACTGGAGTCTTTAGCTTTTGCCCTTTGCCAAGCTTTCTCTGCCAATATTTTATCAGCTATATGACGTTGATTTTGATCAGTATTTTGAGAATATGCTATATCATGCTCTCGACAAGCTTCATCTAAACCATTAATTCCTTTATCACCTCGTGCTAATCGTTTTGCTAGTTTTGTCCCAGGACCACAATAATTATAACCAGGTAAATGCGCTTCAAATGGTAGTTTATTAATTAGAGAATTAACTACACCTTTTCCATTAACAGTTTTTTGGTTACTGATTGAATATTTATTATAAAGTGTCATAATATTAAGTTGTTTAGTTTAAGAAAGTCACTTAAACACTAATCACCTTTTATAAAATGAAATTTATAAAACTAGATAATGCAGTTAAAGTTAAAAATTTTGATCAAAATTCAAAAAAGAAAATAAAAAGACATGGTGAATGCTTTCCAGATAGTATAAGAGGGTTAATAGTCGGACCTTCAAATTGCGGTAAAACTAATGCTATGATAAGTATGCTTTTAGATCCTAAAGGGCTCAAATTTCAAAACATATATATCTACTCAAAATCATTGCATCAACCTAAATATTTATATTTAAAAAAATTAATAAAACCAATCAAAGGAATGGGATATAACGAATTTTCAAATAATGCTGATGTAATTGAACCATCGGCCTCACAACCAAACTCAATATTTATTTTTGATGATGTAGCTTGTGATAAGCAAGATAATATAAGAGCCTATTTTTGTATGGGACGTCATCAAGAAGTAGATAGTTTCTATTTATGCCAGTCATATACAAGAATTCCAAAGCATTTAGTTAGAGATAATGCAAATTTTTTAATTATATTTAAGCAAGATGATTTAAATTTGAAACATATATATAATGATCATGTAAATTCTGATATGTCATTTAATGAATTTAAAAAACTAAGTGCATGTTGCTGGAATGATAATTATGGTTTTCTATTAATTGACAAAGATAGTGGTTTAAATAATGGTCGATATAGAAAAAATTTTGAAGCATTTGCTAAATTTTAGTTAACCCAAGATCTGTTAGCAGTTGGCAGTTACTAACTAAACAGGTTATTTAATAGATATCAGTTAGTAGTTTGCAGTTAGCAGATAGCAGATAGCAGTTACCAGTCAGCAGTTAGGGATTATCAGTTAGCAGTTAGCAAGAGAACAGTTCAGTCGATAATTTACAGTTAATTAAATTATTATTAAAAAAATGAATGAACAACTTATGAAAGATTTAATGAAAACTCGTAAAAATTTAAAAAGGAAATTTCAATCTTTAAAAGTTCAGAAGCTATCAGAAGACCGTAAGCGAGAAGAAGCTTTCACTCCAATTACAAAACCATTGAAAGAATTGACAAATGCTGTTAAACAACAACAACAACAATTTTCAAATAATGTTATCAAACCGGAAATTAAACTGTCTGCTAGCGATGATAACACCTTAAAATTATTAAGGCCATTTAAGCCGGAAGTTAAAACGCCTAGCAACAAAAGTAATACACACAGTAAATTTATAACTTCAACGCCAAATACTATAAAATTTGAGACGTCATCTATAACTGATAATATTATTGACGAATCATCAATTTCACAATTTCCTGTTTTTAACAAGTCAGAACTTGATAAGACATATGGACCATATTTTGATGAGTCATTAAATGTTCGAAAGCTTGGGAATGCTAATTTTGAAATAGATGAAATTACTAAAAATATTGTGATTGATACTGAAGTTTTTAAAGGAACTGGTGGTCTATATGAATTGATATTTAAAAAAAACCCCATAAACTATACTGAAAGTGATTTAAAAACATATCATCAAATACTTAACAAAACAAATGCACATAGAAGAAATTACGATCAATTAGAGCAAATAAAAGGAAACAAAGGTTTTAAATATAAAAATATATTAAGAAAATTATATGAACATGATTATAATACTAGACATAAAAAAACTGGTTCAGGTTGTTTGAAAAAAAAATTTATTAATTATTTTAATAAATCTTCTTCTACACCGGAAACCCATTTAAATTATACAAATCAATCAAATCAGTATGTTTATTGGGATGATCCTAATGAATTAGTTGACAGATTAAAACTTTTAATTAGTTCACAATCTGCTGGTAACAATAATCATCACAATGAAATTGTATCTATAATTGAAGAGTTAAGAGAAGCAAATATAATTCAATAGCTATTTAGATTAACAATCAGTTAAAACCATAATGTCACTTGATAAGTTTGGACGTAGTACAGCTTCTTCTTCTAGAAAACTACATACTCAAGGTCCTCCAGGTATTGGTTTTAAATTGACTTCTGAAGGAAATTATGATTTAGATAACAAAATTTTATCAAATGTCCGAGAACCTATTATTGGCAGTGATGCAGCAACACAAAATTCTGTAAATAATCATATTTTCTTTCAGAAAGAACTATTACAAAACGAAATGCGAGAAATGTCTAATCATTTAGAGACAGCAGTATCTATAGAACTTAAATTAGCAGAAGAAAAATTAAAAATATTAGAAGAAAAAATGCAAGTTAGTTTAGAGGAAATCCATATCAAATTCTCGGGATTGTTAAATGAAAAATTTTCAAATATGAGTGATGTCATTGAATTTCAAATTAAAAAACCAATTAAATTTATTCATGAGAGATTGCAAAAAGCTGAAGCCCAAGCTCGATCAGTATTGGATTTACTTAGTAGTTTAGAACTTATAAAAACATAATTGGGGATCAGTTTTCATTTACTTTTCGAAATGGATGTACATCGAATCGGATATTCTTTATATAATTTTTTATCTAAATATAATGATATTTTATTGGAGGAACATTATGAACAATTAAAAATTCACTTTAATTTTTTAAAATTATTTAAAAATTCTATCCTAATTGAAACGAAAGAGAATGGATATCATTGGGATATATGTCCCTATACATCAGACAACATGACAACTGTTCCAGATACTTGTCCTTGTCATTCAGCAGATCATCATATGTTAAAATGTTCCAAACTAATGGATTTATATAAATAATTATATAACTTTATATACATACATAAATAAAGAATATAAATTTTAAATACATTTTATTATTTGCTTTTTATTATATATATAAATTATATAGGCACATTTTATTTAAAAATGAGTAAAAGAGAGGTGGTTGAAGAGCTGCATAAGCCTGCACGAAGAAATTTTAAACGACGTAGAGTTATAATTAAAGGATTTGATGATCTTTGGCAAGCTGATTTAGTAGAAATGGGTTCATATGCTAAAGAGAATAAAGGATTTAAATTTTTACTAACTGTGATTGACTGCTTTTCTAAGTATGCCTGGGCAATCCCTATAAAAGCTAAAACTTCAGAGAACGTTACAAAAGCAATGCAAAATATTTTTCTAACTTCTAAAAGACATCCGCAAAATTTACAAACAGATGATGGGAAAGAATTTTTTAATAAAATATTCAAAAAATTAATGGATAAATATCATATAAATCATTATTCAACATTTAGCATATTAAAAGCCTCTATTGTTGAACGTTTTAATAGAACCTTAAAAGAAAAGATGTGGAAAGAATTTAGTTTTAATGGAAATTATAAATGGATTAACCTAATTCAAGAATTAACAAAACAATATAACAACACTAAACATCGAACAATTAAAAAACGACCATCTGATGTCAATAAAGATAATGCTGAAAATTTACTTAAAACTATATATAATCATATTAAAATTTCACCACCATACAAATTTAAAATTGACGACTTAGTTCGAATAAGCAAGTATAAACATGTTTTTGAAAAAGGCTACACACCAAATTGGACAACTGAAATATTCAAAATAAGAAAAGTTCAAATCACTAACCCTGTAACATACTTACTGGAAGATTATCAAGGTCAACCTATACAAGGAAGCTTCTATGAATATGAATTGTTAAAATCTAAACATAATAATATTTACCTAGTTGAAAAAGTTATTAAAAGTAAAGATAATAAGATTTTTGTAAAATGGCTTGGATTCTCATCCGACCACAATTCATGGATAAATAAAACTGATTTAATATAGAGAAAAAAAAAAATTTTTTTATTTCATATTATTTTAATTACATTTTTTTTTTTTTTTTGTTTTTTAATGAATTTCCATTTGATATGTCGGATCCTGTTTGATTGTTTGTAAATCAATTACAGTAAAATCCGTTTTATATTCTGTATCTACCATCATAATTTTTTCTGCTTCTCCTTCATCTGTAATTCTTTCAACTAATATTTCTCGATATTCATGACATTGAATTTTGAGATACTTTTTAATAAAAATGCTTTCATATTCACATCTCACAGTGAGTTTTTGATTCTCACCAAAATTCAATACAAAATGTCTATAAAATATATGCTCACTATTTATTATTCCACCAATATTCTGCTCTTTTAAAACTAATTCATTTCTAAAAGCTTTAATAGCATCATCTATAGATCCATATTGTGGTACTGAATCAGCTTTATCTGATAAAAATTGATCAACTGCTTGCAAAGTAGTTAATGGTTGTATTGTAGTTGTTGTTGTAATTTCACTAGTATTTGTTTCTAAGGAAATTATATGTTTTAAAAACTGAACTGATAAAATTACTTTAACAGTCTCATTATTTGGAAGTAATATATAAAAATATGTGCTCCCAAAAGCTGATTCATCCAATCTAATATTGGAAGTTGGAGCTGAATTTGCTTGAATAGTAAACAAGCAAAATATTAAAATTAAAAATGATTTCATTGTCACAAAAATATTGATCTATCTTCGTTCAAAGTTCATTTAGTAATGCACGATTGGAAATTATAAATATATAATTAAAACTTTTTATTTTCTAGAAATTTCTTTATTACGAAAAAAAATAGCTAATTATGTAGAATAAAAAATCGTTTTTGAAAGTAATTCCAAATATGTATAGGAAGATGTTAAAAAATAAATAAAAGCAAACTTTTAAACACTAATATACTTTTTTCTTTTTAATTTTTTACAATAGGAATCCCCCTGACGTCATTTTAAATTTTTTTCTAATATATAATTCATTCTTATCTTTTTATATTTTTTTTTCTTAAAATATTTTTTTCTATATTAAAAAAATTTTTTTGTTGTGTTTTTCTTTTTATTTGTTCTTTTTTTCTTATCATACATTGTTTTGCCGACGGCATTTGTTTTCATATATAAAAAAATAAAATTTTTTAGTTTTTAAAAATTTTTTCTAATATATAGGTAATTTATTTTTTCTTTTCTTCTTTAATATTTAAAACAAAACGGAATCCCCCTAACGTCATTTCAGTTTTCAGTTTAAGCACAACACCGCAACCGCAACAACCACTGTCCACCACCACCACCACCGATCTAGGTGTTTCAATATCAACGACACACACACACGATCGTTGAAAGATCTTTCAAATTGTTAACTCGCTTCATACTCGTTTCAATTCAATCCAAAGTCACAAACATAATAACCTCTTTTCTAATATAAAAACTATCAAAGACACAATGTACTAAAATTACTTATCAACGACACACACACACGATCGTTGAAAGATCTTTCAAATTGTTAACTCGCTTCATACTCGTTTCAATTCAATCCAAAGTCACAAACATAATAACCTCTTTTCTAATATAAAAACTATCAAAGACACAATGTACTAAAATTACTTTTTAACTCGCTTCAATCCAAACCAAAGTCACAAACCTACCAACCTCATTTATAATATAAAAAATATCAAAGACACAATCTACTCAAATTCCTCATTCTACACTACCGACATCTGACGCTTTTTCATTGAACCCTCTAGCTTAGACAATTTTTTCCCATTTAAAATACATACCAAAGACATTTTTCCTCATCGCTCCATATATCCGCAACCCCATATCCTAACTACTAGTTTGATCGTAAGATATAGCTAACCAAATTAACTTTATGATAATAAAACTATTTTCTAATTACTTTATCTATTCAAAAATATTACAAATAATTCTTACTAACTTATCTATTTAAAAATTTTAAAAACATAAAACTTGAAATAAATGAAAATAAATTTATTTCAATTCAATTACAAAAGTGAAAAAATTTGAATTATTAAGTTTTGTGATATAAATCTAATCAAAGCATAATATATTTAATAATTCAAATTTTTCAAAATTGCAATTATTTTAAATTGCTAGTTTATGTACCTATTAGAAAAGCTTATAAACGCAAAATATGAAATAATTGTATATCTAAAATACAATTACAAATTTAGAAATTTTCATATAATTCATTTAAATATAAAAATAAAGTTTACATAAATGCATCAAGTACCTTTGATATAGCTTAAGTATCGTACACAATGTCTTAATTATATATCACCTATGGTAATAATTCAATTAAATAAATTATGTAATACAAACTAAAAGCAAGGAATTTAATAGTTTATTAAAAAAATATTTTGTTTTTAATTTATAAAATATTATACAAAATATGTTTTAGGAATTTTAAAAGAACAAGTACGAATAATTCATTAATATCTAAGGAGTTTTAACAATTTATAATTTACCAATAAAGTTGAAGGCAGAAAAGAATTATAGTAGTTTTAGAAGTAGATTTTTTTTTGTTTTTGATTTTTTATAATTTTAAGTTTTGTTAATTTGTTTGTCAAATATTTAACGATCTTTATTAGTTTTGATTTTTAATTTGTTAATTTGATTTTGAAGTTGTTAGTTAAATTTGCATTCAATAGTATAATTATGTTTAATCACAAAAAAAAAAAAGTTATTTTGTTATACTTATGTAAAAAAAAAAAAGTATTTTAATACTAATTAATAAATAAATATTAAATAAAAATTAAGTCCTCGTAACCTACAGTTAAAATTTGTTCAAGCTCCATTAGGTTTTGAGTTATCGTGCCTACGGACGGACGGACATGGCAATATCAACTCAGAAGGTCACGTTGATCACAAATATATATTATACCTTTTCATATCTAGTTCGCTTCCTTTAGGTGGTTACAAACACCATACCAAAGTTAATATACCCTTTTCCACTTTTATATGGGTAGGGTATAATAACAAGTGATGAAAAAAACCAAGGGTTTTTAAAAAGCACATTTTGAAAATTATATAGGGTTTCTTACTGAGTATTTTATCATTTAATTTTATAAAAATATATATTAAAACGAGGAAGAGTGTAGTATAGTAGACTGTGTCAACTCTGGGATACCCGTATGATCGTAACATATACTTTATATATATTTTTTTTTTTTTTTTTTTGTCCTTACTACTCCTCTTGGGAGCATAGGATATCTACTAGGCATCTCCATCTGATTCTATTCGGAGCAGTTATTTTTGCTTCCTCCCATGTTTTTCCAATTGAGGTTAGTTCTTCCGAAATCGTTCGCCTCCAAGTGTGATTGGGGCGGCCTCGTCTTCGGGCTTCTTGTGGGTTCCATTCTAGTGCTTCCCTTGCTATGCTATTTTGCGGCTTTCTAAGTGTGTGCCCTATCCATTTCCACTTCTTCCTTTTGATCTCTTGCCTAATTGGCTCTACTTTTTCCGGCACATTTCGGTTTCTAAGTGCTTTCCATATGGCTTTTTTGCTTATACAATCGAACGCTTTCTTGAAATCGATGAAAACCAGGTATAATGGGGCTTGCCATTCTATTGACTGTTCAACGATGATTCTGAGCGTAGTAACCTGGTCTATGCAACTTCTATGGGGACGAAAACCTGCTTGCTCATCTCTTATTTGGTTCTCTAGGTTCTCTTGCAGCCTTGTTTGTATTATTGTTGTCATAATTTTGGAGATTGTGTTTAGCACTGTTATGCCTCTCCAGTTGTCGCACTTGGTCAGATCACCTTTCTTTGGAAGTTTGATGATTATTCCATTTTTCCACGTGACCGGTAGTCTGCCTTCATCCCATGCTGTTGTGATGTGAGGTTCTAGAAGCTCGGCTGATGTTTCTGGATCTATTTTTATAATTTCTGCTGGGAGACCATCTTCTACAAACGTAATGGAAAATTTATTATACCCTTTGACTTTATAATAAATGATAATATTATAATTTAGTTATTTCAGCAATTTATTATTTATGCCTAATAGTGAAATTTATACTTAGAATATAATCCCAATCCACTCAAGAAAACCTGTTAAAAAGTGCGAAATATAATGTTGAAGCTTCAATGTAAATGATAATATTATAATTTAGTTATTTCATCAATTTATTAATTATGCCTAATAGTGAAATCAATACTTAGAATATAATCCCAATCCACTCAAGAAAACCTGTTAACAAGTGCGAAATATAATGTTCAAGCTTCAATGTTAACGTTTAATTTTGGAAAAGCATACACTGCAGAATAAGTTAATGTTTTATAAAAACATAAAAGTTTTAATTTTGAAGACCTAGTAGCCTTTCAATGGGGAAGGTTTCCAAACTTTTGTTTAGCAAGCTTATGATGGATCTGCCCATCTCCCTCCGGTCCCCACCTTTTCATTTGTTTAGGTTCTAGGAAATCAATTGTGAACTCAACTAAAATTTGGAGTTTTACCTAGAATTTTATTATCTAAGCAAAAATGTAAAACTAAGAGACAATTTCTTCAATTTAAAGAAACCCTTTCAAATTTAAGAAAAACCTTTAACGTATTTTATACTGCTGAAGCAAGTATTCAAGTTACAGGTGTTTAAAAATAGCAAAATTTCAATTTTCGAGCCCTTATAGCTTCTAAGCAGGGTGCGTGACAAAAAAATAATAATAGGTAAAAATTCGATTTATTTCGCGTATTATGTGAATGGATTTTAATAATTTTTTTTAAAATGAAATGGTGTTTAATTATTGTTTATTATTTTAATCGCAGTTAGATAACGTTCTCGTTTGCAAAAATTAGTGTGACTTATATATCAGTCAGAATATAATGAATGTGTTGGATACATAAGTGGATAAGAGTGTATGATTTTAATAGTTTTTTTATGGATTACATTCAACTGAAATAAGTTTTGTTGGCTAGCGCTACTCCATATAGGATTGAGGTATATAATATGAGACATAACAAAACAAGAGAATATTGTGTATAATGTATCCATGGAGATATAGATTTTTAATCTTCGAAGTAAAATGAGATACGGTGATATTTTACTAATAACATGTAGAATGTGGTCAGCCCACTTTGGTTTTTTATTAATAATTAGTTCTAGATAATTAAAATTATCAACAGATTCTATTAATTTACTTTTATAGAAAAAAATTTAGGTCTATACTTTATTTTAACTCTGTATCACCAGCATAAAATTGGATTGAAATTGGATTATCACTTAGACGTGATAAATCGTTTATGTAGAGTTTTAAGGGATCAGGCCCCAGTGTAGACCAGTGTGGGACGCCTTTTTTTGAATTCTGATAATTACTATATTCATTTCCTATTTTAACCTTTTCTTTCCCTATCAAGATAAGAAATAAAAAATTTCAAATCATTTCTGCGGCGTTTTACTATAGTTTCAAAAATTTTTGATAAAGCACTTAATACAGAAATCGGGCGATTATTAGAGGGGTCAGTTGTTTTACTGCTTTTGTGAATAGGAGTTACTATTGCAGTTTTTAGAGAATTTGTACAAAAAGAATTTTATAATGAAATGTGTATTAATTCGACTATACTTGGTGTTAACTGAGAAGAAAATTTTTTAATAAATTTAGCAGTTTATTGTCATGCCTTGTCGCTGCCCAAGGCTTTAAATTTATAATTATCTCTTCAGTCTCAATTTCATTTGTTGTATATAAATTAAAATTGCTATGTATATTTCATCTTGTACTAGTTAAATACAGACCGTATGTTTGGAAGAGGTGAGATATTTATTTGATCAGTTACATTAATAAAAAAATAGTTTATTACGTTTGATATTTCGTTCTTATTGCTAACACTTTCGTTGTTGTTTTGTAGAGTTTTAATCGTTTTATTTGATCTACATGAATCCGTGTTATAAATTATTTTGTTGTAGAAATTCTATAATGTTTTTATACAGACCTAGAACCCGAGTATTATCTTCATAAATATGAGAGTGTTTATGGTAGGAGTCTCCAATTTTTATTTTATCAAGTATCTCTTTCGACATCCATTTTTTTTTATTTTTTACCTTCGTAATCTGAATTGTTTATCACAAAATTGTATTGGTATTTATCCAAGTCAGTTATAAAATGGTTAATATCTGTTTTAGAAAATTGCTAATTCTAGTATCGTATTCAACAGTTATTTTATTATATGCAAGAAATCCGTTGCATTACAAAGTATTTGTGTATATCGATACTTTTTCATTGTTGCAAGTGTTATGAAGTTCTTATATACACTAGTAGTTTCATCCAACTTACTAATGAAATTAGTAACTAATGAATTCCATTAATGTTGATATTATAGTTGCTTAACTTTGTAACTAAGATGTTAGTTTTATTATATTCTTTTTCAAATACAAAATTTGAATAAATATTTTCATTAATATATACAGCTACCCTTCCGTATGAGGCTATATCTTCCTATATATTTGAAAAATAAGGTATTTATCCATTTACTAAGCCAAATTTTAGTTAGTACATATAAATGGTAAAATCATTAAACAAAATCAACGATTCTAAACTATATAATTTATTCCGAGTTTTGAATATTAACATATAGTTATAAGATTAAATAAAAACTCCTTGTTTGTTTTTTCTCAATAATTATAATTACACTTTATTTTATTACTTTATTTATTTTCCTTTTATTTTAATTTCCCTTTTAATTTCCTTTACGAGATCTTGCTTAATACTAACTTAAAATTTTTATTTTAATTCTTAATTAGTTATAATTCAGTTGCAATCACGTGTGATTGCAACGGGATTTTTTTGTGTGTGAATTGAAGGTAGTGTAAGTTCCCATTCTAATATTTTAAGGTGCAGGGTTATGTCTGATATGATTATGTTAAATAGTTGTTACAAAATTATGTAACACCTCCCCCCTTTAAAAATTTTGGTCTCTGATTTATTTTGCAAATGGGTCGGCTTGATGTACCTTTAATTTTGTATCTTCACAATTTTTCTTATTTTTTAAACATAGTTTAATTGAAGTTTGTTTTGATTTACAATAAACAGTTAAGCAAAAAATAAAACTTATTATGAAAATCAACATTATTAATCCTAATGATACATAACTTTTAACCTTTAGTTCGAACTCTACATATTTAATGGTTTTTAGGTTTTATATTTGTTTTAATTGTATTTTTTCTAAGCTTACATTTTTAAAATTTTTTGTAATGTTAAAATTGATTATAATTGGAAAAATTATATTATCTTTGTATTCATTTATTTTATTATAAAATGTTTCTTCTCTAATTTTTACTTCACAATTTTTATATTTAATAACAGAATTTTCTTTTACTATAATATCTTGATTAATACAGTTTTGATTGATTTTTGATTTTAGAAAATTAACAACTAATATCATTTCATCATTTATTAATGAATAATTAATCTATTGAATTCAATTTGTAATTACAAGTGTTATTGGATTTTAATAAATTTCTTATACATACATTATTTGGGGAATTTAAGCTACTTTTCAACAAATACTTCTCGTTATTAAGATCAAATATGTCGTTGTCTTTTAGAATTACATTATGTATATGCTCATCTAATTGTTCGTCCTTATCATTTGGAAATGATAAAACCAGAGTTTTGAAATACTTTTCTTTAGTGAAATTTGGAATGTATAAAATAATAACTATTAAATTTTCATGAAAAAGGACGCCGGTTTTAATGTACGGTAGAATTTCTATTGTTAAATTAAACTTCTGGATTTCTTCTTCCGTCAGGATGTCGTGCGCTAAAACTTCGAAGTGGCTTAGTAAAATAATGACTTTAATGTCTTGGAGGTGTTTATGAGTTGAACTTATATCTGTGTATAACCGCATTATAAGAGCTGGTCGCGTAATTTTTTCAAGAAACGTGGAGGTTGTGTTCTCCATTTCTTGTAGGTATTTTTGGATTATTGCTTCTTGATTATTAATGTGGTCAGTAATTAGATTCAAGATAAGATAAGTTTTTGTTGATGATTATTTGCTTATTAACACTATCTCTCAACTGTTTTTCATTTATGTCCAGATTTTGTAAATGTTTGAAGATTTCGTCTGAATCTTTGTTGTCCATTGTCCCTGCCAAAAATTTTTGGGAGCTGCCCAAAAAATTGGCTAATCCCCGTTTTTTACGCGCCGTTTTAGTAATTTTAGCCACTAGTGTGTCTAATGTACGTTGTGAGTTAGAAATTTCTCTAATTAAAATTTTATAATCTATATCTGTTGTATCTAGTTGAAAAAGGTTCATATTGTTTTGTACTTTTTCAATTGTTTCTCTATATTCAGATATGTTAACGTTAACAATGTGCAATATTTTGTTGTAATTTTCGACAATTTTTATTTCTTCTAGTTGAATTAGGGCGAATCCATTGTCATCCTTAAGTGGTATAATTTGAATTTATTGCATGTATATTGGGGTGATCAAAACGAGCAAAAGTTTCAGTTCCATGTCCTAAAAAGCGATTAAGATATTATCAATTTATAAAGATATTTTGAAATTTTGTTTGATTGTTATTATTTTTTATTGATGTTTGTATTTTCGTTTTCGTTGTTTTTTGTAATATTTTATCAATCGTTTATTACTAGTATCTATCGTATATTTAGCGTCTGCTTTGAATTTTGTGAGCTTTTTATATTTTGGTTTATTTTTTAGTATATCTCTATTAAACACTATATTATCGTGTAAATGGGTATTGTTATTTCTGTTTTGGTTTATTTATTCGCTACGTTGATTTTTTTTTCAAATTTTTTTGCTAACCTTTCGATTTTATCTCTAGAAATTTCTTTGTTTATAAAATCGATTGGCCTGCATTTGGTCGTTGAGTCTATAGTATTGTTGTAAGTGATAATAATTTTAAATATCTTATTATCTAAATCTTCGTTTGTGTCGTCAGTTTGTCCAGTTTCCAAAATTCTTAGGTGTTCGTTTTCTAAAATTCTTAGGTTCCATAAATTGTCTCGGGTTCAAACCCCGGTCAGATCATTCCAATAAAAAAATATCGTAAAATTGTTTAATTATATCGTAATAGTTTATATCGTAATATAAAATAAGATTTAATAAAAATATATAAATAATTCTTGTTTAAGATGGCGCACAAAGTTAACATTTGTGCATTCATATTTCATAACCTTATACAATAGCTACAGCCGAGTAATCACGGATTAGTAAATATTATGATTAAAGAAACTGAAGCCTAGCTTAAAATAAAAAAAAAACTTGGTGAATGCCCTATACTCCTTAAAGGAGTGGAAAAGGAATAAAAAAAAAAAATTTTTTATTTCAACATATGTTCAAGGTTTTTCTAAATTTAAAAGGTGTTCTTTAAATTGAAGAAATTGCGTCTTAGTTTTAACCATTTTTGCTTAGATAATAAAATTCTAGGTGAAATTCCAAATTTTGGAACTAAAAAAATTGAAAGCGTGGTGACAGGAGGGGATAGACAGATCCTCGTGAATCATCATAAGTTTGCTTAGCAAAATTTTGGGAACCGTCCCCATCGAAGGGCTACTAGGACTTTAAAATTAGAACTTTTATGTTTTTATAAAACCGTAGCTTATTCACCAGTGTATGTTTTTCCAAAAATTAAACTTTAACATTGAAGCTTCAACATCATATTTCTCACTTGTTAATAGGTTCTCCTGAGTGCATATGGATTACATTCTAAGTATTGAATTCACTATTATTCATAATTAATAAATTGATGAAATAACTAAATTATAATATTATCATTTATTATACCCGTATGACTATTTAGTCTATTTAGTTAGTTTTATTTTTATTTCGACAAAGCTTTTATTAGTATGGCCTTAAGACTTAGTTAACGAAATTAACTTTATAATACTGAAAACATATTCTTTTATCCATTCAAAATGATTAAAAATTTTTGCTCATTTATCTATCTAAAAATATTAAAAGACAAAAGAACATGAAATAAATGTATATATTAAATAATATGCGGTTGAGCGTTTCCGCGCTTTCCAAAAGGTTTTTAATTGAAAAAAAAGTGCAATTTGTAAATTGTGCGGCAATATATTAACGAAAATCGACAAAAGCGCTGTTAAAATTTTGTTAATTTTTTTATTGAGAGGCAATTAGGACATAAAAAATAAAAATTTTCTGTTTTTATTAGTAAGCAGTAACTTAGTCGCCAGTGTATATATTTCCTAAATTAAACCTTAACATTACAGCTCCAATATTATATTTCTATTTCCTGTTATCTGTGTCACTAATTTTCATTAAACTCAAAGTTATTCGAAATAAATATTAATTTATGATAATGGTTTATATAATTTGATAGTTTTTAATTTAAATTAAAAGTATTAGTGCTTTGACATATTGCCTAATAATTTTAATCCTTTGTCTATTTGACATGTGGACTTCTTTTTAACATATTTTAATATATTGTCATATACGGGTTTTAAACGTGTGAATTAAATAACCGCTTAAACAACTGTTTTAACTAGCCTTGAATACCACCTAAGTTTAACAGCCTTAAAATAACTTAAATATAACTCAAATATAATAACGGTGAGAAAAACTTAAACTAACAAATCACATAAAGTAATACGATAACTATCTTTCCTTCCTTTTCGTTCATTATAATTAAATCTGTTAAATTGGCAATTTTAGTTTTAATTTTATTTTGTAATTTTAAATAAATGTTTGATAAAAATTAATAAAAAAGCTCAGTTTGAAAGAACAAACGAAAGTAGTAAAGTGTTTTAATTTTAACTACTTAATTGGCGCAGTCGCGAGTGCTTTCGATTTCGAAGAAGAAACGAAACCACTAAAAAGTTCCTACTAACTCGCATATTAAAATATAAAAAAAAAAAAAAAAGAAAAACCATAGAACGTAAATATATATATAAAACTAATTACATATAAGATCAGTGCAAAAATACAATTAAATTATATGATGACAATAATGTTAATGTTATAAAAACAAAATTAATAAAAACAATATTTTTAATTTGAACCTAAAATACATTTTTTTTACATTAAAACAAACATTTTTTTCTTTAATATTATAAGTGATAAAAGAAAAAAATTTTACTACAAACTTACATCTGGACTACTTGAAAAAAAAAAAAAATTTTTTAACAATAATATGATGATTTATTAAAAAATAAAACATTTTAATTATATGTGGAAAATATAAAATGCAATTATTGTAAGCACATTTTGAATAAAAAAAAACAAAAAGCAAGGGAACAGTGAAATCATCAATTCAACAAGATCATCATTTTCATCATTCCCGCAGGTGTTAATCAAAAAACGCGCAACAGGCAGTACAACAAAAATCTGTAAAATCTGGAAGCTCAAATTAAAACATATTCATAATACTAAGTAAGTTCAATTTACTATATAAAAAAAAAAAAAAAAAAACACAAAAAAAAAAAAAAGAACAAGAAAAAAAAATATAACAAAATTAGGTGTACTTTGAAGTATTAAATTTTTTTATATGCAATAAGATAAGTAATGCAAAATTTTTTTGTCATATTAAAATAAATTTCTAATTTTTTTTCACAAAACAAAAAAAAGAATATATAAAATAAAACAAAAGAATTTTTTTTAACTTTGAACTTGAATTTGTAGTCTCGAACACATACATATATAATACTTGAAAAAAAAAAAAAATTTTAAAATAGCACTATAATATACGTAATATTAAATGATAGTATTTTTTTTTTTTTTTTAAATTAAATAAATAAGTAAGTCAAGAAAAAATAATATTCTGTTCTACTCTGTTCTGAAAATGGAACAGTTAGGAATGGCCGATAAATTTAAGATCATTTTAGATTTTATAAGTAAAGTTCCAATATTCGATGGGAAAACCCCAAACAGTCTCCCCGAATTCATAGAAAGAATAGATAATATTACTCCAACGATAAATCTGTTTGATGAATTCAATAAAAAAGTATTAAATGGGTATATAAGGGATAAAATTACCGGTAATGCCAAAACTACATTACAACTAAACGGAAATCCTACTAATTGGGAAGATATAAAAAAATTAATAGTTAAGCACCATGGAGAAAAATTATCTCCTAACAAGTTATTAGACCAAATTAGATCATGTCGTGTTACTACCGACATTCAAAACTTTTATGAAAAACTAAATGCTCTGTTATGTAGAATTAATAATTACTATTCATTAAATTCTAATGAATCAAATCCTAAAAATATCATTGAAAGTAATACGCGAATAGCTTTAGAAGTTTTCAAAGATAATCTGCCCGAACCAGCTCGTAGCATCATTCTAAATAGATATCCAACAACATTAAGTGATGCCTATGATATAATTCGCGAATGTAAATACGAACATTTACCAAATCAACGAAATAAATATTTTCAAACAAATCATACTTTCCAAAAGCCTATACATAACAAAAATTTTAATTATAAACAATCCTATAACCAAACATATGTTAATCATAATAGAAATCGAAATAATTATAATAATTATCAACGACAAGATGTTGATAGTAATAAAACAAATTTTAATCATAACTCGTCCCAAAATATTAAAAATAGTTATAATCATCATAAACCAGAAGATATCGAGCCAATTAGTACTCAAACTACTTCTACTCAAAACTCTTCTCAAAATAGTTTTAAAAATAATAATAATAATTATAATAATAAAAATTATAATAATTATAATAAGTCAAAAAGATATTTCCAACCAATGGAAATATCAATTAATCAAAGACGAAATTTTCAGGAGGACCAGTCAAAAGACTTCCCTATATAGTAATAAATAATCCTATAAAAACTATACGTTTCATAATCGATTCTGGAGCCGAATTCAGTGTCATTAATCCTAATCTTTGCAACCCGAAATGGAAACAACAAAAACAGAATTACGTACAAGGTCTATGTAGTTTCATAAATTCAAAAATTGTATACAAATTCCTACTTTTCGAAGTATTTAAAGAGCAAAACCTAATGGTTGAATTTGTCGAAGTAAACTTCCATGATAAATACGACGGTATAATTGGGAACAACATTTTAGAACCCTTAGATGCAAAAATTGACTTTAAAAGTCGTACTTTAAAAACAAAAAATTCAGTAATTCAATTCTTTCTCAATATCGAAGAAGAAAAATATTTTAACTGTTCCTATGATAATAACACAATAGAAATATTTCACAATGAAATTAAAGGGTCAAAATTGTTAGAATACGTTGAAACATCACACCTGAATAAAGAAGAAAATGGTTTGATAAGTAAATTAATTCGTAATAATAAAAATGTATTTTTCAAGGAAGGAGACTGTTTATTATTTACAAGTCACATCAAACATCAAATAAAAACAAAAAATTACATACCTGTCTATTCTAAACTGTACCGATATCCTCAGGTCCACAAAAAAGAAGTAGATAGGCAAATAGAAGAAATGCTAAAGGATAATATTATACAACCCTCTAGTTCGCCTTATAATTCACCAATTTGGGTTGTACCTAAAAAATTAGATAATAGTAAAGAACAAAAATGGCGCATTGTCGTGGATTATAGGAAACTGAATCAGATAACTATAGATGATAAGTTTCCTATCCCTAACGTTGACGACCTTTTTGACAAATTAGGTAAAGCAAATTACTTCACAACGCTTGATTTGGCGAAAGGGTTTCACCAAATCGAGGTAAACCCCAAAGATAGAGCAAAAACAGCATTCTCTACTTCAAATGGCCACTTTGAGTTTCTCCGTATGCCTTTCGGACTCAAAAACGGACCGGATTATAAATCTTGTAGGTAATACCGTGAAATTTTTAACAGGCACAATGGATTCAGAGGATGCTAATGAAATATACAACCATCTAAACAACCTAGACAATAATGTCCAACAAATAACAAAAGAATCTAACAAACAAATCACAATTAACCAGCAAATGATTGAATCAATTAACAAAATTAAAAATCAAAAAAAAGCTCAAAATATTTTTTGAACAAGTAAAGAACTCGAATAGAAAAACGGAAGAAACTCAAAAACAGCCCTTCGTATTAGAAATTTTTTCAAATATTCTAACAATAGACAAACAAATAGAATTAGTTAAAGATAATATTCTTCCAAGTAGACTTAACATACTGGCTCATGATATCCTAACTATATTGATTCCATCATTTTCACAAACAGAGTATAACAAAGCATTAATTTTACCATTTCCAAATAATAAAAAAGAATAATTAGAAATTAATAACGAAGAAATCTTAATATCAAAGAATAACATTTTTAATTTAAATAACAATATTTTAGAAGAAAAAAAATTAAAATTTCATGATAATTACTGTATTAGAAATATATTATCAAAAAATAATACTTGTAAATTTAGGCTAAATAATCAAGAATTTATAGAAGAAATAGACTTCGGTTTTATTATTACAAAAAATTTAAAAATAACTGATATTAAGCAAAATTGTATTAAATTAGATGTAACTATTAAAGGAAACAACATTATAAAAATTGCAAAATGTAGTATAGAAATAAGAAATGTAAAATTTGTAAATAATTTATTAGAATATAAGGAGCATATTAGGTTACCCAATGTTAACTATAATTGGACAAGAATTGTAAACAATATTACATTAGAAAATTTAATTATTGTAAGCTTTGAAAATAGGAAAACAATAGAATATATTAATTACAAAAATAATATAAAAGATTTTTCAATAAGCTCAATACTTATTATAATATCAATTTTAACATTATTTTTATTTGTATGTATATATCGTATCAAAAGAAAAGGAAAAATAGTTGTCAAAAACAAAATTGAGATTCCAAAAAATAAAAAACTGGATTCTTCCGGGACTGAAGAATCTCGGAGAGGAAGTGTCATATACGGGTTTTAAACGTGTGAATTAAATAACCGCTTAAACAACTGTTTTAACTAGCCTTGAATATCACCTAAGTTTAACAGCCTTAAAATAACTTAAATATAACTCAAATATAATAACGGTGAGAAAAACTTAAATTAACAAATCACATAAAGTAATACGATAACTATCTTTCCTTCCTTTTCGTTCATTATAATTAAATCTGTTAAATTAGCAATTTTAGTTTTAATTTTATTTTGTAATTTTAAATAAATGTTTGATAAAAATTAATAAAAAAGCTCAGTTTGGATGAACAAACGAAAGTAGTAAAGTGTTTTAATTTTAACTACTTAATTATATACTATATTTTTTTATTAGATATGATCTGACTTGGATTTGAACCCGAGGCTTTGTTTAGATTTTTTGTGGATTTCTTAGGAGGCATGAACAATCACTGCAATTAAGTCTAAATTTCGGAGACTCAAAGGAAATATGAAAAACCATCGGTATACCAAATTTAAAGCTTCTATATTTTTTTCAAGTTACTATCTTTGTTAATTTTGATTATATGCTATAAGGTCTTGGGAGAAAGGGGGTACACAAATCAATTTTCAAATTCATACAAAATTCCACGGGCACAAAGCAAATAAGAAGAGCACCAGTTCCCCAAATATTATCCAAACCCATAGTCTAATCTGGACCATAAGCAATTCCAAAGGTGCTTTCGTTACTAGTAACCTAGAGTTCAATTTTCATGAAAATAGCGTCATTAATTTTTGAGCTATCGTGTTTTTTGAATATATGTTAGTTAGCCCTTGAACCGATTAGAGGTTCCAGAAACCAAACCCATGAACACAGATATATATACTAGCTCGCTTCCTTTAGGTGGTTACAAACACCATACCAAAGTTAATATACCCCTTTACCTATTCTATAGGTATAGGATATAATGAACCACCATTTCCTTATTATTCTGAAAAAGAAGTTATGTGGCAGTTGATTTAAGAAATTTTTAACATTTTGAATGAAGATAAAAACTATACCGAATCTGATAAAAACGAAGATTTACCTACAAATTTGGCCTATTCTACTATCTGTTTAAGTAAGCGGAAGGTAGACATTAAGATCAGAACAAAATTTGCATATACTTTAGAGGCATTTTTAAAAATATGTTTCCAGCAAGTATTATCTAAGGTAAAGGAGCTTAAACAACATAAACCGCGAGTACTTGAAGCTTGCAAATTTTTAACTTTAATTAAAAGATTAGATTTATTTCCAGTAGAAAAACCCGATATGTTTTAAATATATACTGATATTATTAAACCACAGAACGTAGATGGAAAAGACGTAAGATATTTAAGAACTATTAACATGGAGAACACTATGTGTCCTTCACTAACATAGAGATATAGTGAAGGAATATAACAATATTCAAAATTGCAATGTGGAAGAAACATTTGTAAGTATTTCGGTATTATTATGTGATAAATCTAATATATAAAGGAGAAAATTTGTTTGTTTGTTTATTTGTTTGTCCAGGATTCACGTGAAAACCACTGGTCCGATTGTCACAAAATTTTAAAGGAATAATTCCGGGAGCCCTGGGGGTTACATTGGCTATGTCTCATTTTTATAAGTGAACAGCTTGAGGCTCCAGAGCCGTTTCAAGCTTTTTCGTTTTTTGGATGTCGAGTGGAAACGGCTTGACCGATTGACTTGAAACTTTGCACAAATGTTCCTCTTAGCAACCGGAATTAGTTGTATAAATTTGGTTGGAATAAATTAACCCATTTCGGCCTGGCGGACTTTTAAAAAATTTTGTGTTTTTGATTTGTGTCCAATTTTACAGGTTGATTTTGCAGTCTAAAAGAGAGGCTGCAAGCAGTTTTAATGAAGTTCGATTAACCCGTTTTCCACGACGACGCCATGAAGTTTTCTATAAATTTTATTTGCTTAAACGATTAAAAGAATTTTAATGAGCATTTTAATTAAAACCCACAGGGTTTTTTAAAAATATATTTCAGTGTGAAATTGCAGTTTTCTTCAAATGAAATCTAAAAATCAAATAATTCAATTTCGTATATATTATGCTTAAATACATTGTATTTTAAAACAGTTTTTACAAGAAAGAAGCCTACATTTTTCTCATAAAGTCACAAACAAACGAGGAAGAGCGTAGTAGAACATTCAGGTAAGTACAAAACAAAATATAAATTGAAAAGCAGATTTTTAAACCTTTTCTCAACCATCGATTATATTTTATTCAAACGCTGGCAAATCAAGTAAACTACTATTTACTTAGTATAATGACATAAAGGCAAATTTAGTATACCCTTTTGACCTCTCAATGTAATTTTAATTTAAGTTGATGTTATTGATTTTAAAATGTAACGGGGAAGAGTGTAGTAGAGTAGACTGTGTCAACTCTGGAATACCCGTATGACCGTTATATAAACATTATATCATTATAATTATAAACATTAATTACTTTTAGCAAAATTTCAAACATACCAGCTTTATTAGGTGAAATATAATGCTCATATAAAAGAAGGAGTTGTATGGCAGCTACTCGAACCCTCTGCAGTAGACCAACCAAATTTTGCAGTAACTTTGGCCATTACACTAAACTATTTTTGGCAAAATTTCAGACACCCAACTTCAATAGGTATAGAGTAATGCTCATATAAAATAAGAAGTTGTATGGCAGCTACTCGAACCTTTTGCAGTAGACCAACCAAATTTTGCAGTAACTTTGGCCATTACACTAAACTATTTTTGGCAAAATTTCAGTCACCCAGCTTTAATAGGTATAGAGTAATGCTCATATAAAAGAAGGAGTTGTATGGCAGCTACTCGAACTCACTGCAACAGACCAACCAAATTTTCCAGAAACTTTGACCATAGAACTAAACTACTTTTGCCAAAATTTCAGACACGTGGCTGTAATAGGTACAAAGAAATACTCATATAAAAAAAGAAGTTGTATGGAAGCCACCCGAACCCACGGACCAAAATGGCTGGATTTAAATAGCGATGACGGCTATTGCAAAAAAACGAATTTGCGAAAATTTCAAGATCCTAGCTCCTTTAGTTTTTGAGTTATCGTGCGGACGGACGGACGGACGGACGGACGGACGGACGGACAAACGGACATACATAGCTAAATCGATTTTTTTTTCGATTCTGATCCGATCCATACACTTGAGTCTATATCTACCCCCCCCTCCTTCTCTGCGTTACAAACGTAATGGCAAATTTATTATACCCTTTGCCTATATAGTCATACGGGTATAATAAAGCAATTTCTTTAAAACGATTTTTTTAGGGATTATTCTAGCAATTTTTTAACAAAGTTTTCAAATTTCACTTGAAACTTTTCATAATTATTAGATAATAACAATAAAAATTCAATATACTTTGACTATATAGTCAAAGGGTATAATAAATTTGCCATTACGTTTGTGACGCAGAGAAGGAGGGGAGGTAGATATAGACTCAAGTGTATGGATCGGATCAGAATCGAAAAATAAATCGATTTAGCTACGTATGTCCGTCCGTCCGTCCGTCCGTCTGTCCGTCCGTCCGTCCGTCTGTCCGTCCGTCCGTCCGTCTGTCCGTCCGTCCGTCCGTCCGTCCGCACGATAACTCCAAAACTAAAGGAGCTAGGATCTTGAAATTTTCGCAAATTCGTTTTTTTTGCAATAGCCGTCATCGCTATTTAAATCCAGCCATTTTGGTCCATGGGTTCGGGTAGCTGCCATACAACTCCTTTTTTTATATGAGTATTACTCTGTACCTTTTACAGCTGCGTGTCTGAAATTTTTCCAAAAGTAGTTTAGTTTTATGGCCAAAGTTTCTGCAAAATTTGGTTGGTCTAGTGCAGTGGGTTCGAGGAGCTGCCATACAACTTCTTATTTTATATGAGCATTACTCTCCACCTAATGAAGCTGGGTGTCTGAAATTTTCCCAAAAATAGTTTAGTGCAATGGCCAAAATTTCTGCAAAATTTGAATGGTCTACTGTAGAGGGTTCGAGTAGCTGCCATACAACTCCTTCTTTTATATGAGCATTACACTACACCTAATGAAGCTGGGTGTATGAGACTTTGCCAAAAAAAGTTTAGTGTAACGGCCAAAGTTACAGTAAAATTTGGTTGGTCTACTGCAGAGGGTTCGTGTAGCTGCCATACAACTCCTTTTTTTTAATGAGTATTCCACTACACTTAATAAAGCTGTATGTTTGAAATTTTGCCAAAAGTAATTAACCGGATGATATAATGTATATGTTGCGGTCATACGGGTATCCCAGAGTTGACACAGTCTACTCTACTACACTCTTCCTCGTTTTATAATAAAATTATCAGAATTGTAATATGATATAATTTTATTTATCAAGTTCAATGTTTTAAAATTTGTTATTATTGTTAATGAATGAAATACTATGAACATAAATAAATACAAAATACTACCAATTAAATATTATAAATCAGCATTTTTTTATTTTTTATTTTGTACTACTTGAATGACCATTTGGGTTAAAATTGATTTTTGTTAAGTAAACATTTTTTATATGAAATTATAATATGACCATTTGGGTTAAAATTTGTTAATATTGATTTTTGTTAAATAAATATTTCTTTTGATTTATAATTCTTTAATTTTTATTCTCAAAACTTCAGAATGAGGAAATGCATTTTTAAACTAATTAACTAAATAAATAATTAAATTGAGATTACCATTTTGAGGTTTTGAGAATAGGGAAGTAAAGATAAGCAAAATATGGTAAAATTGAATATTATAAATAAATGTAACTCTGTAAGAAAATTGTATTCTAAAATCAGAAGTCTAATAATAAAGACATAATTTCTTAAAAATTAAAACAAATCTTTTTATTTTTAGAATTTTTTAAAAAAGGAAACAGATTACCCGTGAAACCTTAATTGGCGCCCGAGCAGGAACCCGAGGATCAATAGATCTAAGGGAACAGAGACCGCGATTCGTTTAGTAGGGTGAATAACACTCGGTTGGTGAAAAATCAATAAAATTTTTTTTAAATTATCTAAAAATAAAAATAAAATTTTTAAAGTAAACATTGATTTTTACTGATTTTACCGTGATCAAGCCTTTTTTCTACGATAAATAGAGTGAGGCTGCTCTAGGCACAGTATAAGTGAATTAGTAAAGAATTTGTATAAAAAAAATTTAAAAAATACTGCAAGAGTATAAAAAGTGACTGAAAAGAAAAAACTAAATAAAATTAGAATTTTATTATAAGAAACTAAACTGAAAGGTGTAAAAGTTAAATAGAAGGTTGAAATAGTAAAGGTGAAATAGAAAAATAGGACAAGAGACAAAATCAGGCAACCAGAGTAAAGATTGTTCATCTACTAAAGAAGCAGCGGTCAACAATGAATGTAGCAATATTTTTCATGTAAGTCGTAAAAATTATTATTCTAAATTAATTACTAAGTTACAATAAACATAATTTTTATAGTAATAATAATTAATTAAACTAAAATTAAATATAAATTTTAATTTTAAAACCAATAAAAAAACATTAAGAAGGGAACATAGTGTTCCTTCTTAATCAATTTAAAAATTCTAAACCCTTGTAAGTTTTTACTTGGTGTTTGTTCCGTCAATAAGTATCTCCAAAAAGTAGAGAAAAGGAAATTTTTAAAATCTAAAATCCTCGTAAATTTTTTAAATTTACTTGGTGTTCCGTCAACAAGTACCTTCAATAAAAAAAAAAAAACAGATTTCAAAATAATAAATAAATTTAAATAAAAAAATAAAAAAATTGAAAATGATTAGATAGAAATAAAAAAATAAAAAATAAAGAGTATTTACCAAAAGAAAAGAAAAAGAATAAAAGAATATTTAAAAGAAGAAAATTAAAAAAATAAAAGAATATTTAAAAGAAGAAAATAAAAAAATAAAAGAAACAAAAGAATATTTAAAAGATAAAAAAGAAAAGAAAAAAAAAATCAATCAAAATTTAGAAAAGAGTAGTGTTGCAACAAATTTAGATCTTAACTATTCTTTATCAATAAATTTTAATATATTTTACTAAAAACAAAAAAAAAAACACTAACATCTAATTAAATTAACATATAATAATTAATAATTATTTTTTTTGTTGAAATAAAGAAAAAGATAAAATTTTTGTAAGAATTTTTTTAATTAAAAACATTTTTCCTTTTTGGTAGTGGAAAAATATAAGAAATCTGATTATATTTGAGATTTTTATAAATCAAATTAATTTTTATGGAAAAAAAATTTATTTAAGAAATTGTATTTTTGTAACTAAATCAAATTTTTTTTTATAAAATCTATTATTTAAGAAAATATTTTTATTATACTTTTTAATAAAATAAATAATATTATTGAAAAATTTAAATATTTGTTAAACTAAATTTAAACAATTTTATAAATGTATTAATTTTTTAATTATTAATCAAAACTATGAGGGAAGTGGTTCAAGAAAATATGAGACAAAATAGTTTTTTTGAATTGGAAATATTAAAAAGGACACTAACGGAAGTATTCCAGGCGCAATCTAGAAAAATGTTTAGCGAATTATATTTCGATTACCGAAATATCTGAAGACGATGAATTGGATCAAGAAATTAATAATGAGTTGGACCAATCTCTAACTGGTATGGACGTAACACCAGATATAATAAAAAATATGAAGGAATTCTCAGGAGAAATGGAGGAATATGAATCGTGGAAGGACGATGTTGGTAAAATTTTAAAAGTTTATAATAATATCAAGGGAACAACGAAATATTGCGGAATTTTAACGGCCATAAAAAGAAAATTAATGAGCTATTAGAAAATAATAACGAACAAGTAATTATTAATAAAATTCACACTGATAGGATAAATGAAGTAACTAATATAACTAACCAAATTTTAAAAAATATGAAAAATAAAAGTACTATTGATAATGAATCAGTACTTCAAAGACAATATAAATTAAAATTAATTAAAGAAGAAGTAATAAACATAAAATATTCTGTCCACTGGGCAAAAGTATGTGTAATTAATTCTATTTTACTTTCTAAACTTGAAATTGAATCTATAACTAATATATTAGATAAAGAAAATATACCATATTCAACGCCAGAAGAAGCGTTAAATTTTTCAAATATAAAAATTATTAGTAACGGTACTTGCTTATTTTACATTATTGAAATACCAATGACTAGATTTGAAATTTTTGAACAAATATTAATAAAACCTGTAAAGCGAAAAAATATTGTAACAAAAGTTAGTTTTAAAAAATTTTAATCAATCAAGAAAAAAATAATTGGAATGTTAAATAAATATAAAAATATTAATTCAATAATTATTTGTAATTATTGCAATATTACTAATGCAATATTACTAATAATCAGCATATTCCAACAATCGAAGAGGTAAAACCAGGCACATTATTACTTAATCAATACGAGGGACAAATTAAAATTGGCTGTCACAAACAAAATATTAATGGAACATTTTTGTTGATATTTAATAACTCCACAATAGAAGTTAATAACCAAATATTTAGATCAGCAGAGGTTATCAAAATAAAATTCAATTATTGTTAAAGCACACGAGCATTTGTCTTTGGAGTTATTGAAGGAAATAAATATCAATAATACCAAAGCAATTAACCTAATTGACGAAGCTAGGCAAAAAGATAAATATATTAATTTCAGTCTTACTACCATTATAATAGTAGTATTGTTCGCACTTTTATTAATTACCAAACGCAGAAGGAAGTTAATTATCAACAATGAAGGAAGACAAACATCAGAAAATGCAAATACAAATACAGTTAAACATATCGATCAAAATCATACTTCAATCATATTCGAATTAAAACCTATTGAAACGTCGAATGAGGACATTCGAATTTAAGAGGAGAGGAGTTAACTGTTATAAATGATAACGTTACTAACACTCAAAAACCTAAAACGAAGAATATAATATAACTCTTTCTTACGTTTAAACTTAATTCTAATAATGTTTCTTATTTTTTATTTTATTTTAAATTTTATTACGGTTTCATATTACAAACAAAACAAAAACGTTTAAATAAAATGTACGTTGTACTTGAAAATATTTTTTGCTTATTCCTATTTCACGCCACACGATAATTTTTTATGCAATGTTCTGACCTATATTATATGGCGGCATGACATTTGTCCCTTTGTCATTGATCCCCAAGGGTCCCCAGGGGACTAATGACACATCCAAATATGTCTTTAGTTCCCGGGGAGTAATAACACACCTTAGTGTGTCATAAGTCCCTCAAAATATGTGAAATTATTCCCCGGAAAAATTTTTTGTTTGGAATTATAACTAAATTGTAACAAAACAGATAATGTTGCCCTTTTCCAAAAAAATTCAAAAAGGTTTTGGAATTATTACTAAATTGTAAGAAAAAAGAGATTGTTGCCATCAACATTCAAAAGGGCAACATTATCTTTTTTGTTAGTCCCCATTTAAATTTCTTTATCAAAATCAAGAACATAATCAATTTATTTATTTAAATTTAATGCACCTGCTTCAATGATTACAAGGGTGACGGGCAATAAACCAACGGCCCTTTTCCAGAAAATTTATTTATTAAAATAAATTAACGGCCTTTTTCCAGAAAATTTATTTATTAAAATAAATTAATAAATAAATTTTCTGGAAAAAGGCAATATACCTCCATTCAAAATGTTATTATTGCATTTACTTAAGTCAAAAATTTTAAACTTACAATATGTATACGGTTTTAAAAAATTAATTTGAAATTTCGTTATGGTTCTATTGCAATTATCAAACAAAATTTTTAAATTATTCAGGAAATTCTGATTTGCGTATATTCAGTGTCATTACTCCCCCGGGGAGTAATGACAAAACCTGATATGTCATTTCTCCCCGGGAACTATTGGCACATTTGAGTGTGTCATTAGTCCCTTGGGGACCAATGACAAAGGGACAAATGTCATGCCACCATATTATATATTAAGAAAAGAGAAAAGTAATAAACATTTGGTCAGCACATTGCACTTTCTTTAAAAAAGTAAAAAAACGAAATTTAACTTAAAGAATTAAAATAATAAATTTTTATATTGATTTCGAAATCATTTCCGATTTCAAAATCAATGTTTTGTTAATATTAAAATATATCTTTTTATATATATATATACTTTAAAGCGTGGTGTCATTCAAGAAGGTATATATAGAACAAAAAAAAGAAGAAACGCACGCAGAGTTTTTAGAACGTACAAAGGAAGTAGTCCTTTCTAGTAAATAAATTTTATAATTATAAATTAACTATTTCTTTTTACTAACATATAATATTTAAGCGCAAATAAATAAAAATTAATAAAGTATATTAAATAAATAAAAAAAATAAACTATAAAAATTGCTTTTGTTTTCTTTTGAATTAAAACTGGCGCAGTCGGTAGGATGTGTCAAGTGAAATTAAAATAAAAAGTGGACATTTTTTTTTTGGTATAAATTAATTTAAGAAAATTAATAAAAAAAAAAAAAAATATATATATATATAATCTACCTTTTTACACTTGTGTTTTAACAGTTAATGACGCGTACTAATAAAACAATTATCAGTAGAAGTGATAATAAACTATTTATATAAAAAGAAATTTAAAACAAAAGCATATAAGTTTTTCTGCTAATTCAGTGACTCTAAGTAAAAATAATAAAATAACAAAAATTTAAATAAAAAACGAAACATAATACAAATACATATATATTAATATGAAATAAAAAAATTTTTATATAATAACCAAATACAAAAAGTTTACGTAACAAGTGGAGTGCAGTGACTGAAAACTACAAAAAATCTACAAGCAAAAACAACGAATTGTGACAACAATTCCAGGCAGGAGAAAATTAAAAATAAAGAATAATATATATAAAGCAACCAAATTCCATCTAAAACACATCAAGAGATTCACCAATTTCTAAGTGAGCTATTTAAAAAAATTTTTTTTTTCTCTTATTTTGACTTATTTAAGAAACTTATTTTTTATTAAATTGAAATAGAAATATATAATTTTAAATTTTTTCTTGTGAAAAATATATTAAAATTAGTTAAAAATATTAAATTAAAATATCACAAATCAATTTGGTACTTTAAAATAGATTAAAAGATTTTTAAAAGTTTAAAATTAGGTATAGTAAAAAGTTATAAAAAAAAAAAATTTAAATAATTATATCTTGTAAATCGTTATTCAAGTTGGATTTTTGAAAATATTCGAAATTTTTTTTAATAATAAATATATATATCCTTCTTTTAATGTTATATTATATTTCTGAATACTTTTGAAAATACAAAATTGTTTTTATTAATTAAAATTATAATAAATCTAATATCTAAAAGTTTTTATAATATATTTATGTCATTTAACATAATTTTCTTTATGGTTTATTTTAACTTTACACTACTAAATTAGTTCAAATCTGGTCGTAGATAAACTTGACTTTCTCCTTTTTTTTTGATACGGTAAATATAAGAAACTCATAATAAAACAAAATTTTATCTTCTTATGTCCAATGATATTAATGAAGGGACTGTGACTATTGAACAATATTTCATTACAAAATAGACATCTTGTTAGTAACAATCAAGTTAGTAATAATCAAATTTCAAGAATGGCAAATGATGGTCCAGTTCAAGTTACCCCCCTCTCTCTCTCTATCGACCCTCTAAAGTACATAGGAAAATTACCTGACTTTAATGGAGATTTTAGAGATTTACAAAATTTTACAGATCTTATAGATAAAATACATCCTTTATTGCTAAGATACGACCCCTTAAGCCAAAGTATTTTTTCTGATTCAATAAAATCTAAACTAAAAGGAAGATCAAGAGAAGTGGTTGAGATAAATAACCACGTTACAGGTTGGTTAGAAATTAAAGGGATACTAATTAACAACTTTGGAGATCGTACTAGTTTGGAGGAATTATTTGACGAATTACGTGGTACAAATTTTAGGACAAGTTGTATAGAATTTTACAACGAATTAAAAACAGCCTTAAGAAGAGTTAATGTAAAACCAAAACTATCGCTTTCGGACGACCTCCACGCGATAGAACAAGCTATTAACAATAATAATATTTCAGCATTGAACATATTTAAGAACAAGGCACTAGAACCCATGAGGTCCATTTTATATTGTAGAAAACCGGAAACGTTAGAAGATGCAATGGACATATTACACGATGCTGGGTATGCATATAGAAACTTTGGGAATAGCAATACTAATAGGAACTATAATAACCAAAATATTCAAAAAAATAATAGCAATACCAATACTAGAAACGTTAGAAATACAAATAATAAAATTATAATAGCAATAACAATAGGATTAGCCAATCTAATCATAGAAATTTCCAAAATAATCCAAATAATAATAATACTAGGTTTAATAATTATAATAACAACAAAAATAGGCCCAATAACTATAACCTTTATAGTAATAATATTGGTAACTTTAGTCAAAATAAAAATCAGCACTTGCAAAATAGAAATAATTACAATAATTTCAATAATAGAAATGTTCCTTACCCAAATCAGGGAAACCAATATTCAAACCACCAAGAACAACTACCACAAATAGCAAATATACCCCAAAACCCTTATAGAAACAACTTTTATCCTTATAGAAATCCAAATACAACATCAGAGCCGATGGATATTAATATTAATATGGCTCCATGGTCAAAATAATCAAGATAAGGAACCACCACAAGCCCAAAATTTTCACTTAGCGGCCTCAACTACCAGCTTCCCTATATAATAGTTGACAGCAATACTAGACCGTTAAATTTTATTATAGATTCTGGAGCTACGCTTTCTATAATAAACCCCAATCTCTGTCAACCAAAATATTTAGAAAATAGTAATATCATACTAAAAACAGTTCAAAAGAAAATTCAAATAACTCGAAAAGCCGTTATTCAAAGAATTCGGTAGTCCAGATACAAAAGAGGAGCAGAAGTCACTAGATTACACTGTCACTCTCTGTGAGGGCATATATAATGTTGAAAATTATAAAGTAGAAGGTAATTTTAAAATTGATAACAATAACGGAAATATCATCGACGTAAAACCTATCAAAACTCAAGTAGTAAACTCTGAAAACTTTAACATTATCGAAGAATTCGAACACAAAAATACATTCGAGCAAATAAGAACTGAACACCTGAATAGCCGAGAGGTTCAGGCGCTATACAAAGTCATAAAACAAATTTCAAAGATTTTTTTACCAATAAAATTCTGTTTTACTCTTTACAAATATTATTTAGCATGAAATTCGTACGACAAACAATGTTCCCATTTTCGTAAGATCATACCGGTACCCACAAATCCATAAAGAAGAAGTTCAAAAGCAAATTTCAGAGATGTTAGAAAAATGTATCATAAGACACAGTATTTCTCTTTACTCAGCCCCGGCAACGTTTCAAAGACTAATAAACTATATTCTCAAAGACTATATAAACAAAATCTGCCTTGCATACATGGACGATATTATAATTTTCTCTTCTTCACTCGAAGACACTTAGACTCCTTAACCAAAATTTTTAAGAGATTGAAAGAAGTAAATTTAATGGTACAACTAGATAAATCTGAATTTCTCAAAAGAGAAACTGAATTTTTAGGACATGTTGTCACCTTAGAAAGGATAAAACCAAACCCTAAGAAAATACAATGCGTGAAAGACTTTCCATTTCCGAAAACTCCGAAATAAATAAAACAATTTCTTGGATTAACAGGCTACTACAGGAAGTTTATAAAAGACTACTCGAAAATAGCTAAGCCCATTACGAAATATCTTAAAAAGAATTCAAAAACAAATTTAAACGACACTGAATATAAATCTAGTTGCGAATTGCTAAAGAAAATGCTAATTCACGATCCAATTCTAAAATATCCCAACTTTAACAAAACATTCACTGTCACAACGGATGCAAGTCAGTACGCTTTAGGTGTCATACTTTCTCAAGAAGGGCATCCAATATGTTATGCAAGTCGCACACTTAACGAACATGAACAGAATTATAGTACTATTGAGAAACAATTATTAGGTGTGGTATGGGCCACAAAATACTTTCGTCCATATATATTTGGCCGGAAATTTATTATAGAGACGGACCACAAGCCACTACAAAGACTGTTTTCAATAAAAGAGTAAAATTCAAAACTGGTGAGATGGCGTCTTAAAATATCAGAATTTGATTATGAGATAAAATATAAAAAGGGAATTCAAAACGGAAATCCTGACGCACTATCACGTATCGAAATCAATTTAACAGAAGAAACTAACGAAAACAATTTTCATATAAGTAAATCTGCTCTAAATTTGTTTAAAAGGCAAATAATCATTCAAAAAAGTAATTCTGGGTCCTTAACAATAAAAAACTTAACAATTTTCAATAAATCTAGAAGAATAATACGTACTAAAAATTTAGATAGAGAAACCACAATAACCCTACTCAAAAACCATTTTCACCCTAAGTTATTAAGTGCAATGCATGTAGAAAATCAAGAATTCCTCAAAATAATTCAAGAGGTTCACCATGACCACTTTTCTCAAACGAAAATAATTCAATGTTGTAAAATCTTAGCAGACATTACGGATGAAGAGAAATTGGTTGAATTAATAGAGAAAGAACATCTCAGAAACAACCATAGAGGAATGGTAGAAGTTTCTAAAGAAATGCAATTAAATTATTACCACCCTAAACTGTATGACAGAATTACGCAGTTCATAAATAACTGTGAAATCTGTAATAAAGAAAAATACGATAGAAAACCTATTAAACCAAAATTCATGATTACAGAAACACCCTCACGTCCTAATCAGATAGTATATATTGATGTCTTTTATAGTTTAGATCAAACGCTATTTGTAACTTTTATCGACAAGTTCACAAAGTTTGCACAAGCAATCAAAATAAACTCACGAACTTGGGCTGAATTTAAAAGAGCGATATTACAATACCTGTCAATTGTTGGATACATAAAAAAAATTGTAGCCGACAATGAACTGGGTCTGAAGGCCCTTCCATTCAGAGAATTTTTGCGTAAACAACATACTGAAATTCACTATACATCTAACAACAACCACATATCGAATTCGGATATTGAAAGACTTCACAATACAATTAATGAACATATAAGATTACTTAGACATGACGAAAGAGTTGACCTTGACACAGTAGAAGAGAAAATACTAAGAACTATAATTGCTTATAACAATACTATCCATTCAACGACGAACATTAAGCCAAATGATTTTATAAATGGGAAAATAAAAGACACAGATTATGAAGAAATCTATAATAGCATTTTGAAAATAAAAGAGAAGACTATAAACTATTTAAATAAAAACGGACAGGAAAGAGAGATAGAACAAGGGACTGATACAACATTTCTAAAAGATACTCGGGGAGGTAAAAACCCCTCTAAATTTAGAAAGATTGAAATCGATCAAATTGACGATGACCACGTTATAGATAAAAATTCGGGCTTAAAATATTACAAAACACATATCCAAAAGAAAAAGAAATTTCAGAATATTAACTTACCTACAATTAAAGCAAAACAAAGAAAAAATCTAAGAAGAAGTCTTTTTCTCTTTCAGGGCAAGATGTTACTTCTAACAATAATACCGCTTCTGATTCTGCAAATGTTCTAAGTGCAATGCCAAAAAATTGAATTGCAAAACTTAAATGACAACAATGGCTACATGACTATAAAACTAGAAGACGTCAAAATAATAAAAAAGTATAAAAAAATTCCACGTACAATCAATATTACAGAGTACTTAAATACCAAAGATATAATTCATAAAAATATTCTATCAATAAAAGACAAAAAAAAACCCCTTAATTCTAATGTCACTTATACACAATTATCACTCACTAGAACAGAAATTAAATAATATAAGACCGCACCAAAGACAAAAACGCTACCTTATTAATGCTCCAAAATCAGAGGGACACACAGCAAATAGTAAAGAACATCCATGTATCAAATTTGAAGCTTCTACATTTGTTTCAAGTTACTATCTTTATTAATTTCGAAAATATGCTTTAAGGTCCTCGGAACTGAGTGGCTTGTCCCCATCCACTACTCCAATTGGGCTCAACTTTCAAGGAGACTAAGGATATCGAAAGCGACACACAAACACACCATGATACCAAATTTGGAGGTTCTATCTTTATTGGTTTCGGAATTATGCTAGTTTGGCCTAAATTCGGTCAAAAAGTTCTAAGTTCCGAACCCATTGTCCAATCCTCACCGTACGCAAACGCCGCCGTAGTTTCATTACCAATAACCTACAGCACGAATTTCATGAAGATAGCGTCATTAGTTGCTGAGCTATCGTGATTTTTTATATATGTTCGTTAGATTTTAGACCGATTAAAAGGTCCAGAATCCGAACCCATTTGTCGATTTCGCCCATTTGCAATCCCCGCCGTACCTTCAGTCCTAGTAACCTACAATTAAAATTTCATCAAGATATCTTCATTATGTTTTGAGTTATCGTGCCTACGGGCGGACGGACGGACGGACAGACATGGCTATATCGACTAAGGAGGTCACGCTGATCACAAATATATATACTTTTCAATATCTAGCTCGCTTCCTTTAGGTGGTTACAAACACCATACTAAAGTTAATATACCCCTTTACCTATTCTAAAGGTGTAGGGTATAATAATAAGGATAGAAATAGAATTATAGAAATGATTTTGAATACCATAGAAATTTTCCATTGTGTCCATAATTTTAATAAAATAATAATATACCAAAGTCACTCAAACTCAAATGCCATTTAATTTTCTGCAAATTGTTCAATACAACAATTTAGCGCTAGATGCTACAACGCTGAGTATTTCAGTATAGCGCTGCTTCATTCTTAACGCAACTATTCCTTAAATTTTTTCGGAGTTTTTACATCAAAAAAAGTTTACAAAACAAATATATTATCGGAATAGGTTACATGTAAATAAAATAAAACTTAAAAAAGACATTTTATCAGTGGGGTGGTGTTTTTTCTGGATAAGTCATAAATTGAAATATTTTGAATTTGAAATACATATATTAATTTTTTTTAATATTTCTTATTAAGTACAATAGTACAATAATTGCAATGTTTTATTTTTCAAAAACGATAACCAATCAAACTACTAATACACAAATATGATAGCGAGACTCAGCTATTTAAAATAACAATTCATTTTCATACAATGTTATTCCATCATAAATTACATTGATAGGAAAGCAACAGATATGTATTTGAAATAGAATATAGAGGCAAATATAAAACAAAAATTAATATGAATTGAATTTTTTTTTATTTATGAGTATTACACTACACCTAATAAAGCTGAATGTTTGAAATTTTGCCAAAAGTAATTAACCGGATGGTATAATGTTTATATTTCGGTCATACGGGTATCCCACAGTTGACACAGCCTACTCTACTACAATCTTCCTCGTGTTTTTATAATCTTCTCAACAAGGTAGATCTGGGTGTTTTACAGGTATAAGCTCAGCTTGATAAAAGCCTCCAGAGATTGGAGTGTCAGTGTAGTCTGATAATTGATATGTAACAGGATAATTATTATTGATCTTTTCAATTTTGAATATTTCAGATCACCAATTCGGCTGATAACCTTTTTCGAAATGGCCTTTATATTTACTTATTCTTACAAAATTTCCAACCTTATATTTATTTTTTGGATAATTTTAGGTTCAGTATAAACATTCCTTAGTATATTTTTTTCGTTTTTATTTGTGATTTTTTCAGGAGAACGTTTTGTTGTACTATGTTTTGTAGAATTATATTCCCGTTTAAACTAAAATTTTTCACACCGAATTTTTAAATTTGCGGTTGAATCGTTGAACAATTGATGATTTTAATTCACTAAATGTATGATAATGATTGATTGATTTTTTTATACCCGTATGACTATATAGCCAAAGGGTATAAATTTGCCATTACGATTGTGACGCAGAGAAGGAGGGCTATGTATGTCCGCCCGTCCGTCCATCCGCACGATAACTCAAAAAATAAAGGAGCTAGGATCTTGAAATTTTCGCAAATTCGTTTTTTTGCAATAGCTGTCATCGCTATTTAAATCCAGTCATTTTGGTCCATGGGTTCGGGTAGCTGCCATACAACGTCTTTTTTTATATGGGTATTACTCTGTACCTATTACAGCTGCGTGTCTGAAATTTTGCAAAAAGTATTTACTTTTATTTCCAAAGTTTCTGCAAAATTTGGATAGCCTACTGCAGAGGGTTCGAGTAGCTTCCATACAACTCCTTCTTTTATATGAGCATTACACTACACATAATGAAACTGGGTGTCTGAAATTTTGCTAAAAGTAATTTAGTGTAATGGCCAAAACTACAGCAAAATTTGGTTGGTCTACTGCAGAGGGTTCGAGTGGCTGCCATACAACTCCTTCTTTTATATTAGTATTCCACTACACTTAATAAAGCTGTATGTTTGAAATTTTGCCAAAAGTAATTAACTTTGATATGATGATGATATAATGTATATGTTACGGTCATACGGGTATCCCATAGTTGACACAGTCTACTCTACTACACTCTTCCTCGTTTTCATATAATTTTGAAATTGTGAATTAAAAAATTCCTTAGCCTGAGCAGAGTGAATGTTGTTTGGTATAACTTTAGCTCTACTATTAATCGATTTTAAGGTAATTAAAAACATTTTCAACATTTTTTGTTATCACAGGTTCAGCATAGGCATAATTGGAAAAAGTGTCGGTGACTGTCAACATATATTTATAACAGTCATTAAACTTTGCATATGGTATTATTTCTACTAAATCTATTTGCCACGTGTCATTTAAACCCTTTGTTTCAATTTTTTTCTAAGAAATTTACGTCTTGCCTGGCTATAAATTTCAGTCACTATTTGAGCTTTTGACATTTTGTTTTAAAAAATTTTAAAAGTAATGTAATAATAATAATGTAATAAAAGTAATGTACACCAAATCATGATTCAAACTAATCGTCTGTTTGAGTCTAATTTATTTTTACACTTTTTCTACATGAGTACATAACTCGCCTTTTATTTTAAATTTTATTTCATTTCCATAGAAACTCAATAAAATGCAACCTGATTCTACAGCATATCCGTTTCATGAAACTGCAACATATATAACCGCAACATCTATATCATGAATAAACACAACAATACTGTCCACAGACATCTGAATAGTTCTTTTGTAATTGTTTTTCATTAAAAATCCACACAATGATTTTATAAGTAATCAGGTTGCATTTTATTGAGTTTCTATGGAAATGAAATAAAATTTAAAATAAAAGGCGAGTTATGTACTCATGTAGAAAAAGTATAAAAACAAATTAGACTCAAACAAACGATTAGTTTGAATTATGATTTGGTGTATCATTTTATGTATAATAATTCTTATTACATTACTTTTAACATTTTTTAAAACAAAATGTCAAAAGCTCAAATAGAGACTGAAATTAATAGCCAGGCAAGACGTAAATTTCGTAGAAAAAAATTGAAACAAAGGTTTAAATGACACGTGGCAAATTGATTTAGTAGAAATAATACCATATAATTTAAAATTTCTAGTTTTTCAGGTTTTCTGCCAAAAGAATCAAAATATTCTATACAACCATGTTTAAAATATAAATAACCAACCAATGTCTTCTTGGATCTTTGCTTTATCTGTGTTTTTTAATGATTTTGGAAAGTTGATCTTAAGTAAAAACTCCTTTAAAAATTGTATTGGTTTGTTTGTTACATCTCAACACGTTATTTATCTCCAGGGTGTTCATTTATCAAATTGACTCAAGTCATATACCTTGGTTGCTTCTTTTATTTAGTTCGATAAAAACTATTTTTTAATTTTTTACTTTTTTATAATAACATCAAATTTTTCTAGTATTTGACAAATCTCTTTGTTTATTTTATCGTTATAAAGAGTTCCAAAAGAATAATTTTCAAAATTATCATTTATAAATTCTCTCGTTGGAAATTTATATTTGAGCTCTTTCACAAGGTTCTTTGATACTAACTATGCAAATGTCTTTCACAAACAAGATATTATTATCATCGCAACAAAACTTTACATCCACGTAAACAAGACAGCTACATTTTGTCAATTATTTAAATTCATTTTTATGTGTGGTATTTATAGATTTGTAAATATATTTCGGTTTTTATCAATTTGTAAGCTTGCATCAAATTCTCCATAAACAATACCGGTTAGTGTAAATGGAAGTGGTTTTGATACCCTTGCCTCAATCCTAACTGTATTCTGATTTAATAAACCTTGACACACTTCATTTGCTGATGCATCTGGAGTTAAATCAAAAGCTAACATGAAAAATCAATTACTAAACATGGACTTTGTTATCTGATGACCTTTTTCATTGTGGTAAATTCCAATATCTAAAAATAGTGTACTCAAGGGTATATGTGTAGCAACTATTTTCATCCGAAAAACTGATTTCAATTGCTGAATTAGGTATTTGAACAAATTGTGAAATATCAAAATGTTTAAAATTCTATGGGTTTTTTTATCTTTCCAGAATAAACTATATGAAATTCAAAATATTATTGAATTTGGTAACTGGTCAATGAAAACATTATCAAGTAATACCGATGAACTATTCCGTGGAATAGTAAAACCTTGGCATTAGTTTTTTCTAATACCGCATTGTGTGCAAATAGTACACTTGGATTAATAGTTACATGTCTCATAAATTAAGTAGCTTCTAAAATTTTCAGATGAAATTCATCAGAATCATTTGCAAAAAAGTAAAGTCTGGTTTTTCAAGTGTTAAAAGAATTCGAATATCAATATTGTTTATAAGAAGTGTAAGTTGATAAACATGTCTACATTGCTATTTTGGTATAATTTTTGACCTTCATTTGAACCATTATTATCATGTTTTGCTATATTTGGTTTATCGAGATCCCATCCCGCATATTCCAAATGAGTAGTAGCGGTATCTGTACCATAAATTAATAACGATTCAATATAATCCTTGCAACACTTTATCTAAATTGTCTATCTTTTACCAAAACGTAAGACGTCTACGTACTAAAACGAAAATGGTTCTCTGTAATTCTACTCTTTTAGACTTTGATATTTTTATTTTAACCGAAACTTGGCTCTTCAATTAACAATTTAGAACTTTTTTCTTCATCTTTTTAGAAAGGATGGATATATTCCATTTCTTTGGGTAGTACTTCGAAAGGTGGAGGAGTACTAATCGCAATAAAAAACTTACTTTGTTCCTCAGAATTGACATGCTCTCAAACTGAATTAATTGAAAATACTGAAATTATGGCCATTAAAGTTGAATTGCAGCCCAATAATTTATTCATCATTAACTGTTAAATTCCTCAAGCTTCTAATCTTGAACTTTACTCTAAATATTTATCAGTAATTGAGTTATATATTAGCAAAATTAACGCAAATGATGATATCATCCTATGTGGTGATTTTAATTTACCTAATATCAGTTGGATTACTCATAATGAAGACCCTTACTCCGTACCAAAAGAACTGAGTAGTAATATCGAGTGCTTAGTAATTGATTCCTTAAACTCCTTTAACTTTCAACAAGTATCTTCGATATTCAATTACAGAGTAATCAATTGCATCTTATTCGAACTGGAACGATTTAAATATTCTTGATTGCTCTATTGAATTAGTTAAAATCGATCCTTATCACCCCCCTTTTTGTTTTTCTTTTTTTTCTTTATCCCCTGCGAAAGCTGAATCTACTTTAGCACATCGTCTGAAATTTATAAAAGCCAATTTTTATGATATTGATAACTTTTTGAACTCTCATAATTTTTCATTTATTCCTATTTCTAATTAAAATGATTCAGTTAATAACTTCAATGAAATTATTCGGTCTTCTATTTCTCAATTTGCTCCTCTTATAGTAGATACTACGAGTGCATCTAGCCCACCCTAGTTTAATAAAAATCTTAAAATATTAAAAAATAAAACAAATAAAGCTTGGCGTAAATTTCTTAAAAGCAACCCGAATTATGATTATAACTTTTTTCTGACTCTGTTTAATGAATTTAAATTATTGGCTGATAATCTTTATTCAAATTATGTTCATAACATGTCATCGAATATTAAAGCCAATCCAAAACAGTTTTGGAAATTAGTAAACTCTAAAAAAAAAGTGATCAATATTCAGCCTTTTTGGATTATAAAAATTCTGTAAGTAATGACTCCAAAATTATTTGTGAATTTTTTTCTTTTAGTTACTCTACTTCAACCTTTTCTTAAAATTTTTCTCACCTTGAAAGTTTACCGAAAACTGCATTTAACATGGTATTTAACTACCTAAATAAAATTGATGATAATTCTAATCCTGGAATTGATGGTATCCCTAACTTATTTTTAAACAAGTGATGAAAAAAAACCAAGGGTTTTTAAAAAAGCACATTTTCAAATTTATATTGTATTACATACTGAGTTTAATTTTGGAAATATATACCCTGGTGACTAAGTTACTGCTTACTTTTAAAATTTACTGCTAACAATAAATTTTTTATTAGTTCTAATAGCCCTTCAATGGGGAAGGTTGCCAGATTCCTCAAGGACCTAACTTCATCCCCCCGCCCCTTCCTCCATTTCTGTAGGTTCTAGGAATAAAATTGTGAATTCCATAAAATTTGGAATTTTACATAGAATTTTACAATCTAAGCAAAAATGGGTAAAACTGAAAAACACTTTCTTCAATTTAAGGAACCACTTTTAAATTTATAAAAAACCTTTAACATATGTTAAAATATAATGTTGAACCTTTAAATTTTGTATATTAATAAAAAAAAAGTTGGACAGGTATTTAAGTTATAGGTGTTTAAAAATAGCAAAATTTCAATTTTCGAGCCCTTATAGCTCCTAAACAGGGGACGAGACAAAAAACATTTTATTAACCGACTCCTACTAATTTTTGAGGATCTACCTTCTCCCAAAATATCAAGACCCTATCTTAAACCGTTTAAGAGATATGTGGGACCAAAAATTTAGCAAAAATTTAGTTTTATATAATGCTATATTTTAGTACCGTATGGCAACCCTATACATTAAAGCGACATATTTTTGAAAAGCCTATAAAAACAGCTCCCTTATACCGCTTTTCGATTGAAAATAAGCCTAACAGAACTCTTGTTATTCCAATTTAAATATAGGACTTTCTTGGAATTTGCAGAGGCTGTAGCTTCGTAACCATTCAAAATAAAGAAAAACCTTTGACACATGTTAAAATATATTTATAGAGCTTTGAATTTTGTATATCACTAAAAAAAAAATTTGGACAGGTATTTAAAAATAGCAAAATTTCAATTTTCGATCCCTTATAGCCCCTAAATAGGAGGCTTGACAAAAAAAAATTTCTTAACCGGCTCCTACTAATTTCTGAATATCTAACTTCTCCCGAAATTTCAAGACCCTAGCTTGAACCGTTAAAAAGATATATGTGGGCAAAAATTTTGCAAAAATTGAGTTTTGCGTAATGTTAAATTTTAGTACCGTATGGCAACCCTAAACATTTGCCTTTTAAAAATTTATAAAGCTTATAAAACCAGCTGTTTTTTGCCGTTTTCAGATTGAAAATACACCTAACAGAACTTTTCTTATAACAATTTAAAAATAGAACTTTTATCAATTTTGGGGGGCTGTAGCTCCGTAACAGGTGGGGTTACAGAAAAAAATTCTTTTACGAAATTATTTTTTTTTCAATAACTACCCATGGTTAAAATTTCTTTAGTCTATTTCAAACGGTGTAAAAGTTTTTGTAAACATGCGGACGGACGGACGGACGGACAGAGTGAAGCTATATAGGCACATTATTACAAAATTTTTTGAAAATGTGCTAAAAACTGCACTGCCTCTTTGGCTGGCCTACTTTCCACCATATTTAATTGCTCATTAGCTACTGGGGTTTTCCCATTTATTTGAAAAAGTGCTCTTATTATACCTATTCACAAGAAAGATCATAAAAATGATATTACTAATTATCGGCCGATAGAAAAATTAACCTCGATTCCAATACTTTTTGAATTAATAGTTTTTGATTCTATTTCTGATCACTGCGTTACTTTCTTATCACCGTATCAACATGGCTTTGTGAAAAATAAGTCAACTGTTACTAATCTTGTTGAAGCAACATCAATTCTTCTCAAAAATATGGAGGATGGCTTTCAAACTGATGTAGTTTACACCGACTTTAGTAAAGCATTTGATCTTCTTCCTCCCAATATTATCATCTTTAAATTAAGAAAATTAGGTTTACCCTCATACTTTATAAATTGGATTTCCTCATATCTTTCAGATCGTAGCTATTCAAGTCTATTTAGATCTATAATTTCGACCCCATTCTTGGCTCTAACTGGGGTTCCTTAGGTTAGTTATCTTGGCCTTTTATTGGTTATTATTTCGATTAGTGACGTTACTTCTTTAATTTACAACAGTCATATTGAAATATATGCCGATGATATAAAGATTTTTAAAAAAATTAAATCATTAAATGATTCATTAGCTTTACAAGATGATTTAAACCGTTTTCATAACTGGTGCACTAATAATAACCTGTGCTTAAAATGTGCTTTTATTTCTTTTACATGCCGTTTAAATCCATTATCACTTACTTATTCTTTTAATAATCAAACTATTCTATCTGTTACTTTAATTAAAAATTTGGGAGTATTTTTTGATAGTGAACTATTATTTCAACCTCATTATACCTATATATTAAATATAGCAAATTCTATGCTGGGTTTTATTAAGCCTTGGGCAAGAGAATTTGAAGACCCCTATGTTTTTAATTCTCTTTATACTTGCTTGTAAAGACCCAATTTGGAATATGCCAGTCAGGTAAGGAATCCATTTTATAGAGTCCATGTTAATAAGATTCAATCTGTCCAAAAGAAATTTCTTAGATTTGCTCTTTGTCATCTGCCTTGGGAAGATCCAATTAATCTTACTTACATTTGTTTAATAATTTTGTTTATTGTTAAACCTATTGTAGTATATCTTGACCAAGTACATAAAATTATTTTGTACATAAAATTATTTCCACAAATGTAAATGATCAAAAATTATTATTAAACATTATGATAAAATATGCTGACATAGGTCAACAATTTCAAGTGGAACATCTGTTCACTAATATTTGTATGAATGTAAGTACAATGCCTTGTATGATACAAATATATTAATTTTATTTTTGTATGATCATATTTCATATTTTTATTTTTGTATAATGAATGATAATGATTCATATAATTATTATTCATATTTTTGGTTATTGATCTTTACATAGATATGAATTAGGTTAAAAATATTATAATGCATTCTTCTAACCCAAATTTAAATTCTTTGTAACTAAGCAATAAATTACAATAATTTATTGCTCTAGATAAAATTTGTATGGATTTTAAAGAATCCAAAATTGTATATAAACCCTAGTTTATTCAAATAAAAATCAGAGTTTATCAGACTCGAAAAGAATAAATATATCTTTTATTTTATAGATATCCCTGCAGTATATTTGCATGGATAAATATTTAATATAAAGAATAATAATAATAAATATTTTTTTTGGCACAAACATGCTTCATAGATATGCATGATTGTCCATATATATTTAATAATATAATATAAAACTATTTGGCACTAATTGCCTGCATTGACCAGCAATTTCTTCTTGCTGTAAAAATAAGAGAAGAAACATTTGCATCAGGCAATAAAATGTGCCTGATCAGAATGTGTTAGGGCAAGACCTAATATAAAAGAAATCATTGACGGACTAAACTTATTACATGGCGACCCTGCACTAACCTGGAATAAAGTGTAGTGAACGACTCAACAGTAGTTCACAACAAGTTAATTAAATGGAGTTCATCCTGCAGCAAACAGAAATATTGACGGAAGAAGAATTCCACAGACGTTTTAAACAGTTAGCAGCACAAATTGAGGAAATAAATGAGGAAATAAAAGTAAAACAGAAAGAAGAAAAATTATTAAGAACAAATAAAAAAACCATAACAATTGACGAATATAGACAAAAAGTACAACCCAAAAAGAGAAAAAGAGGGGGCAAAAAGTTTCAACAGCGCAGAGAACTACCATTACGTCTACCATTTACATCATCTGAAGACAATAAAAAAGACATAAGAAAAATTAAATATATAAGAAGCAAAAAATAAATTGGGTTTTTTGTCCGCAGATTCAAACGCAACCATAGTTCAACAAACCAACTTCGCCACAAATGAAGTCTTAAAAGAAATAATCATTGCAGTCATCATCATTGTCATATACGAAACAATAAAATATTTCGTGAACAAAAAAGCAGCGAAACGATCTCAGCGTTTGTCAACAATATAAACTATTTATAAACTATTTTTTTTTAAAATATCTAAAATAATATCTAAAATTGATAAATTTTTCTTTTTATTTAATATGTAAAACTATTTAAAATTAAAATAATGTTAATTTAAATTAATTAAAATAATTGTTATTATATAAGTAAAATTATTTTTATTAAAAATAAAGTAAAACATAACAACAAATTTTTTTCTGAATGGACAGCAACGTAAACAGACTAATAGACTTATTAAAAACACTAAAAAAGAGTCCAAATAGAACATACTCACAAACGTTCATAGATGATAAACAGCAAGAGATAAAAGAAATTTGGGAGTTATATGAAAAAAATTATAAAGGTGATTTTCAACTGAACTTGAAATTAAAAGAAATAATAAGACAAATATCTACGTACCTCAAACCAAAAATTGAAACAAACAAAACAAACATGGCAAATTTTGATTTAATGATAGCTACAAAAATCATACCACAATTTGAAGGAAACACAAAAGAAATTTCAAATTTTCTGGGTCTAATAGATTTTTATGCTGACACATTAAAAGATACAGATGAAAAAACAAAATTTGTAAAATTTATTTTAGCTACAAAACTTTCCGATAAAGTTAAAAATAGACTTATAGTAGCAGAAGAAATCATAACATTAGAAAAATTTAAACAAACGTTATCTTCAAGTTTTAAGTCGAATAAAAATACAGCCAAAATATAGTCAGAACTAGCAAATATCACACAAGGTAACAAAGGCATATCATTTTAAAAACTCATCATATTCATTTTTTTTCATATTATCAGGACTATAGTTTTCCTTTGGTGGTAAGCATCCAGTATAATTTGCATTTTCTTTCTTGTTGAACCTCATCTTTTCAAAATAACCTTTTTTGAATTCTTTTGAGAGGTCAAAAGCTTTTGGTAACTTTGCCAAACACATTGGGAATTCAAAGAATCTATAAATTTTGTATTATCTATTAGCATTAGTATAATTTTAGTCGCTCGCATAATTAGTTTTGGATGAAGATCAGTTTTAGTTAGTACATAGTTTAAAACAAACTAATGATCAAATGCTTGACCATTGTGTGCAATGACAACTATATGTTTAAATGTCTTTCTCAATTTTAAAATATGTTCCATTTATTTATCTATTATCATTTCTTGTTTGAAAATTGTTGTTCTAAATTTACATTTTTGCAAAAGAATAAAGATTCAATATTGATACAGATATCACATCTTTGTTGAATGACACATAAATTAGGTTCATGCTGTTTCAAATCCTTAGATACAACTTTTCCTTGTCTTGTCCTTTAATCATAAAAAATATATAGAGAGTTTTGAATTTTCTCCTCATTTTTGTTTTGTTGAATGTAGTACAGGTGATTATCTGGTAAAAAATTTTGACAATTTTTGCAAAAAATCTCTCCACATGTATGGTTTCTATTTTTTTTAAAAACTTTAAAGCAATTTTTAAATTTTTTAATTTCTTCACACTTGCTTATTTTGGTTAAAATAGAAGCTTTATGATTCACCAAACATGTAAGACCTTATTTTTTATATTACCAGAACAGGCGGGCTCTTTTTGACAGCAAGGACAGCTTTTTGAGCATTTATGTGCATCTTTTTACATACCACAACCATCTGGTAGTATAATTACCCCGGCTCTTTTTGTTAATTCTGTAGCTAGTGTAGTTTGAAGTTTTCCTGTATTCTTTAAGACACTCCGATTATGAACAAATTTTTCAACTTTGGCTATTGAAACAATAATTGCGCGAGATAGGCATAAATTAACCGTGTTATTTGTGGCAATAATTCCTTTTCTTTTCCTGTATTCCTCATTGTAGCTTGAAAATTTATTTCTCTTCAGGTGGTAGTTCAACATATGTGATGTCTAAACAAAATTTATCTGTATTTAATCTAAAACAAATAATAAATAAATAATATTCTTTAAAAACAATCTTAAGTTGTATATACCTTCTGAATTACTCTGAAAAACTTTCAATATTATATCTCAAATATCGTTAAACTTCAAGTCACTTGCAGTTTTAAAGTTAAATGCTGGACGATCTTGAAAACTTTCACCACAAAACGTTATCCAAATCATATACGTGGGACTTACTTCTCTTGTTACATGTTTGATTATTTGTTCGATGGCGTCTTTAATCCAATCTATTGGATTTCTATTAACCGGCATTGTCCTAATTAAAAATTATGTTTTCCGACCGTTAATGTGCGTTAGATTTTTACTTTCGATTAAAAATCGTTGCAGATTTCAGAGACTGGATTAATAAATTTGTTTAAAATTATTTTTCTAGCCATGTTTCTTCTTAATAGAAGTAAACTCCATAACTTGGAGTTTACTATTTTAAAATATTTATCCTTACTATATTTTAAATCGAATACATTGTATTGAATTTGAAAGTTTTTTTTAAAAGAAACACAATATAAAATAGAAAATTTTAACAACATTGTAACCAAATTGATTTATATAGTTTTATGTTGTTTCTTTGAGTTGTTCTTACAGACTAATTTTTTAATACCAATTATTTTATAATTCAATTTTATGTTTGAATGGATAAAATACTACGCAAGCAAAATTCTAATACATGACAATATTTAACTTGATTAGAATCATACGATTATAATCAAGTTTGGTTTTTTGTTTTGTTATTTTCGTAAATTAGCGTTTACGAAATTTGATAGTTAAAGTATAGTTATGCATTTTAAGGAATGCAATTAGTTTAAAAGTACAGTTTATAAATTGACTGTTTAAATAGATGTATGCATTTTGCTTACGTAACACCTCCATCCCTAAGCGATTTTGGTCTCCAAAATTTAAAATTTAAAAAGGACTTGTTTCAAGTTCCTTTGGTCATACATCTGATTGATTTATACTTATTTTAATATTTTCATTTAACTTTGTTTTTTTTATAACAGTAGCTTATTATCATAATTACAATTACTATTACAAATAGGGTTTTAACCGTTAGTAAAGTATAAAAATTAACCTTAGATTTATATTCTAAGTATTCAATAGCTTTTAAGTTTTCAATTTGGTTTACATGAATTTGCTTAAGAGTAAAGTTATTTATAATTTTTGTTATATTTAATTCATTTACAATTGGTATAATAGGTAAATCTTTAAATTTTACAATTTTATTAGAAAATTCATTGTTTTTAATATTCAAATTACAATTGCTAAACTTAATTAAATTATTTTCTTTAATAATTATTTCTTGGTTAATACAGTTTTGTACAATTTTTGTTCTTTCTAAGTTTAAAGTTACAATTAATTCGTCGTTAATTTTTTCTATAGATTCTATTTCATTTATTTTATAGTTACATGTACTGTTTCCTTTTAGTAAGTTTTTTATACAATTATTATTTGGATATTGTAAGTTTTTCTTTAACAGTTCCTTTTTATTATTTTGTTCAAATATTTCCTTATCTTTTAAAATAATATTTATTATAGGTGTGTCTAATTGCACATGTTTATCGTTCGGGAATGGTATGACTAAAGCTTTAAAATAGGTTTCGATAGTGAAGTTTGGAAGGAATAGGACGATTATTATAAGGCCGTCCTTAAATAAAAAAGTTCAGAGTGTGTTGTAAATTTAACAATTCTAATGTTAAAATATTGTGTTCTGTGCTTGTTTCTTTTAGATTAAGAAGATTGAAATTATGGTACAAGTTTCCAATTATTTCTTGGTATTCAGTGAGGTTTACAATGTGTAAAGTTTTTGTGTAGTTATTAATAATTTTTTGTTCTTCCAATTTTATAATAGCAAAACCATTTTCATCCTTGAGTTGGCTTATTTGTATAGATTGGAGCGACGCTTGTGGAATAGAGAGAATGAGTAGAAGTAGTAGTTCCATTTCCTAAAATTATAAAAGAAGTTTTTTATTAGATTTGGAATAGAGAGAAAAACAATAATAAAAATTAACTTAAGAAGTCTACCTCGAAAGAGACTTCTATATTTTCAGTTGGTAAAAAAAATTAATAATAAAAATAAAAATTGATGGTGATGATAAAGCATCTAATCCTTGGTTACCTATTACCTATTTTATTACGATTTTATTGAAATTTAAACTTTCGTTTTTGTTGCTTTTTGCAATATTTAGTTTTCCTTTTATTGCTCGTATCGACTATGTATTTACCGTCTACTTTAAAGTTTCTCAGAATTTTATACTTAGGTTTACATTTACCTACATCTCTATTAACGACAATGTTTGCATGTAAATTTTCATTTAAAGTTTTATTCTTATTTAAGTTTGCTAACCTTCTTCTTTTTTCTTCTTCAAATCTTTTTGCTAAAATTTCGATCTCCTCTTTTGGAATGTTTTTATTTAAAAAGTCTATTGGTCTACGTTTCGTGGAAGAGTGAATTGTTCTATTATATGTCATGATAATTTTAAAGATTTTATCGTTTAAGTCTTCAGTTTCATTAGTTTTGTCAATTTCTAAGATTCTAATATGTTCGTTTAGTGTGCCATGTAACCGTTCAACGTCTGAGTTGCCGGTTTTATTCCCAGGTGTAGTTTGGTGAAATTCGATTTGGTTTTCTATAAGAAATTGTTCTATGGCACTGTGTATTATGCACTTTTCGTTATCTGTTATTAATTTTTTCATGTTTCCCAAATAAATTAGCCTTTCTTTTAGTGCTTTTAAAATAGAGATCCACGTTCTATCATTAAGTTTGTGGATGGTAGCATGTTTAGAGAATTTGTCTATCATAGTTAGATACATAACATTCCTGCATGGAAACCAAATGTCCATGTGGACGATGTCATTAAATTGTATAGGAGATTGTGTGATCTTAAATGGGAGTTTTAAAGGTCTCCTATCATGTTTCGCTAAGGTAAACACTTCACAATTGTTTATGAATTTTTGTATTTGGTAATGGTACATTTCCTTAAGTTCGGAAAAAATTTCCGATATACCGCGGTGGTTATTGCGAAGGTGTTCAGCTTTTATTATTTCAAGAATTTTATTTTTATCCGTTATATCTTGTAGTTTTTTGTTAGATTTTAATATTTTTAGACGTTGATTATTAGCAAAGAATTTAAGATAGAGGTTTTGAAAGTTGAGATAGATATCAATGCTATCGCTGTATACACATACTAATCCTTTTTCGGGTAGACAGCATTTCATCTTTTCTAATAAGTTAGTATCTTTAGTAACATAGAGAAGATTTTGACATTTTTTATTTATAATTTTCGTGGTGAATTTTTCGTTATTACTTAAGATTAGGTAAATTTGATTTTTGAATAAGTTAACAGGTTTTTCTGTTATTTTAATATGATATAGGTCATCTTCATTTGCGCTATTTACTGTAGCTGCAGTAGACATGATTTCATCATTATTATCATTGTTCGTTGTAGAGTGCATCGTAACGTTAGTGGTCATAATTTCATCATTATTGTCAATGTTTGGTGCACTATGTGTCTCTACTTCGTTTAAAAATTGTAAAATTGAGGGCTCGATTATTGACTCGCTTTTGTCGCAAGAGTTTTCATTTGTGCAAGGGAGTCGACTTAAACCATCGGCGATTTTATTGTCTTTCCCTTTAAAATAGTTTATTGTAAATTTATATTCGTTTAATTTGATCTTCCACCTTTGTAGTTTCATGTTTGGTTCTTTAAGATTGTTAAGCCATACCAAAGGTTTATGATCACATTGAACAGTAAAATTTCTACCGTAAAGGTAAGTATGAAAATGTTTGGTAGCCCAAACGATAGCGAGAAGTTCCTTCTCTATCGTCGAGTATCTTATTTCATGGTTGTTCAGTGTTCTCGACGCATAGGCTATCGGGTGGTTATTTTGGCTTAGTACGGCGCCTAAAGCGAAGTTAGACGCGTCCGTGGTTAGTGTAAAATGTTTAGAAAAGTCTGGGTTTTTTAGAATGGGTTCTGTTGTTAATAGAGTTTTTAGTTTTTTAAAAGCCTCGATGTATTCTTTGTCATTTTTACTAATTTTAGATTGTTTTTTTAAATAACGTATTAACGGATAAGCTACTTTGGAGTAATCCTTTACAAATTTCCGGTAGTAGCCGGTTAATCCTAGAAAAGATTTTATCTCTTTTTGTGAAGATGGAAGAGGAATATTTTGAATAGCGCTGATTTTTGATGGATCAGGTTTTATACCTCCTTGGGTGATTACATGACCCAAGAAGTTAGTAGACAGTTGAGCAAAATTACATTTGTCTATTTGAACCGTTAAGTTTGCTTCGCGCAATTTGGTTAAGATTTTTTTTATTGAAACTAAGTGTTCTTCGAATGATGACGAGAAGATTAGGATTTCATCCAAGTAGACAACGCATATTTTATTGATAAATTCGCTTAATACATGGTTCATTAATCTTTGAAAGGTGGAGGGTGAGTTTTTTAAGCCGAAGGGCATACGAGTGAACTCATAATGGCCACTTCTAGTTGAGAATGCTGTTTTGCATCGATCATCTGGGTGGACTTCAATCTGATGAAACCCTTTCGCCAGATCTAACGTGCTGAAATAGCGACAATTTCCCAATTTCCCAAAAAGATCCTCGATGTTGGGTATTGGAAATTTGTCATCGACTGTGTTATCATTAAGTCGACGATAATCAATAACAATTCTCCACTTTTGTTTGTTAGAATTGTCCATTTTCTTAGGAACAATCCAAATAGGTGCGTTGTATGGTGACATGCTATTAACGATTATACCTTGGTGTAACATTTCTTTAATTTGACGATCGACCTCGTCTCTATGGATTTCAGGATAACGGTATCCTTTTGAATAAACTGGTATATCGTTTTTTGTTATTATTCTATGTTTAATTGCACTTGTAAAATTAAGTTTTTCATTCTCTTGATGAAAAATATCCTTAAAATAATTTAAGAGCGATTTAATTTGTGCAATATTTTTGTTATTTAGGTGAGATGGAAAATTAAAGTTAAGTCCGTTATCAGAATCACACTGGTTAAAACTGAAAACATTAATAGAATCATCAACATATTTGTTTTCATAGTACTGTTCTTCTTCATAATTTAGGAAGAACGGGATAGAAGCTTTTTGTATTGTAAGTAACCTTTCTTTATAGTCAATGTTAATGTTTAGTGTGGACAAAATGTTCTTACCTATTAGGCCATCAAAATAGTTATGGAACGGAAATTCCAGGAAATCAACGAAGAAGTTAGGTTCATTAAAAATTTGAAAGAGAGGGAACCTACATCTAATATTTAAAGAAAGTTTCCTATTGAAAGCCGTAAGTGGGACAGGTTTAATTACGGTTTTCCATTTAGGATTACAGAGGTTGGTATTAATGATACTATACTCTGCACCGGTATCGATAATGAATCTAAGTAGTCGATTTTTTTGTTTAATTATCATATAGGGTAGTTGTTTGAGGCGTTGACGCGAAAATTAGTTGAGTCAGTATTTGTCTCATTATTTAAATTCATAAAGATGTCCATTGGTTCTAGATTTAGATTTCGGTTATAATTGTTTGAATAGTTATTTGTTCTATTAAACCTAGAAGGTTGTATGTTAGATGGACGATTAATTGATTGAGAATCATAATTATTATATCTATTCTGATTTGAATAATTATGATGAATTTGTTGTGAATTTCGTTTGTTAAAACCATTATTGTGATAATTATTTGTAGGCAGATTTGAATTCTTGAAATTGGTATCTTGTTGATTGTTAAAATTATATGAGTTTCGTTTATTGAAACCAATGTTGCGATGGTTATTTGTAGAGAAATTTGAATTTTTAAAATTGGTTTGCTGTTGATTATTATTAGGGTTGTAATTTTTCCCTAGAAAATTATTAAATTTTTTTTGTTTATTTCCATTATTATTATTCGGATAATTATTTTTATTTTGAATACCTTTAAAGTATAAGTAGTCATTTTGTGCTATAATCTCGTAAGCGTCAAATAGCGTTGTAGGGTTTCTATTAACAATAATTCCCCTTACTGGTTCTGGTAAATTATCTTTAAATGTGTTTAGAGCAATTCTTTTATTTGCTTCTATTTTTTCTTTATTGTCTCCCCCTTGGAGCAAATACGCGTTGTTGATACGTGTTAGTTTAAAGTTAATTTCATCATAGAAATTTTTTATTGTGGACGTACACCTAACTAATATTAGGTTGTCTACAAGACGTGAAACTGGGACGGTGTCTCCATGGTTTTTTATTAGTATTGATTTTAATTCGGTCCATGTTTCGACCGTGAGAAAGTAAGATTTGTTTAGCTTTTCCTATTATTTTATCTTGGATATGTCCGAAAAGAAGTTTTTTATAATGAGACCCCGCTAGATCTTCTATAAGTGGGATAAAGGATTCTATCCTTTGTATAAAATTAGTTAAGTCGCGTTGATCGCCAGTAAAAGGTGGTAACTGGGCGATGCACTTCACAATTAGGTTGAAGTTAGGAATTTCGCTTTCATTGGCGTTAGACATTTTTAAAATTGTTTAGGTTTAATAAAATAAAATGGTAGTAAAAAAAGAAATTTTTATTCAATGCAATTTATTCTAGTAATAGCTAAATAAAATAAAGAGCCTTATTATTTTTTATTTAACGATTTTGTTCAAAAAAAAATTCAAAGTATTTACGTAGAAGTTAAGGATATATTTGAACCTATAAACTGTAACTAAAACAAAATTATGAAAGATTCACAATTCGTTTTCTAGATGAACCAAAAAGGAAAAATAACTGGATTCGAAAACAATACATGTAACAAAATTAAAATTGTAAAATTGTCAAAAAAAGACGTTAGCAATAGAGAAATATAATAAAAAATTAATGAAGACTTATAAATTATAATTAAATTAAAGTAAGTTTAATATCCTGTTTAGTAGTAGGATAGATTTAAATTAAATTAAAATTCAACAATTGTAGAAAGAATTCACAATTAAACTTTAATTGAACTAGAGTTAAAAATTTAAAAGATTGAACTCAAATTATAAAAAGAATTATAATTGAATTCAATTCGTAAAATTCACTATAGAACGATTTACTTTTATTTTTTGTAATTGTAATTTACTTAGAAATATTTTTAAAAAAGAGATCTTATTTATAATATTTTTTTTTTTAAGTTTATTTAAGACACGATTATATATTTATTCCCTCTATTTGAAATAATATTGGGATAAAACATTTACATTTTTATAATAATAAGGTTTAAAATTTTAAATAATTTTTTTTTTTTACAGAAATAAATAAAAAATTTTTATTAATTTAATTAGAAGAGAATTAACACTTTAGTTTATTTTTTTGCTTTTTTTTTTTTATAATAATAAGGTTTGAGGATTTTTATTTTCCTTTTATTTGCAGATTTTAATAGTAAAAATTTTAAAATATTACTTAACTTTTGTTTGGTAAATGTTATTACAAATGTAGCTGCTACCAATGTTGTTGTTACCAATGTTGCTGTTTCTTGTCCCTGTGAACCAATTAACTAGCTATTTGTTGTATTTGTGGTTTGTTGAAATTGTTGTTGTAAATGTTGTCTTTGTTGTTGCAAATGATATTGCTGTTGTTGCTGATGTTGCTGTTGATGATGATGATGATGATCAAAATATTATCCGAAATTGGTGGATTCTGACACAGATGAATTATTTGTTATGAACACTTTTGCTGCGGGAGATCCAATTGTTGTTGGTGATGATCAGATTTCTTTTTGTTTTAATTATTATTTTTTATTATTTTTTTTATTTTTATTTATAATTTTTATAATTTTATTTTATACTAATTATATTCTTTTATAATTAGTTTTTTTTTTTTTTTTTATTTATAATTTTTATAATTTTATTTTATACTAATTATATTCTTTTATAATTAGTTTTTTTTTTATTTTTATTTATAATTTTTATAATTTTATTTTATACTAATTATATTCTTTTATAATTAGTTTTTTTTTTTATTTTTATTTCACCGACTGCGCCAGTTTTATGTTGTTTCTTTGAGTTGTTCTTACAGACTAATTTTTTAATACCAATTATTTTATAATTCAATTTTATGTTTGAATGGATAAAATACTACGCAAGCAAAATTCTAATACATGACAATATTTAACTTGATTAGATTCATACGATTATAATCAAGTTCGGTTTTTTGTTTTGTTATTTTCGTAAATTAGCGTTTACGAAATTTGATAGTTAAAGTACAGTTGTGCATTTTAAGGAATGCAATTAAAATTTAAAAGTACAGTTTATAAATTGACTGTTTAAATAGATGTATGCATTTTGTTTACGTAACAATATCTATAAATTTTTTAATTCTAACTTTAAATTACATGTTCTTTAAATCTTATATAGAAAAAGTAAAATACTATTAAAAATTTGATATTAAGTTATCTTAAATACAAAGAACTAAAATCAGTATTTGCAACATTGAAGTCAAAACATTTTGAAAATTTGATAAATCAAAGCAAAGTTAATAATTCAAAGTTAAAGATAAAGCAAAGTTAATAAATCATATTTGTCTTTCTTTAATTAAAACAAATGTATTTTGTAAAATTGTAGTTTATTAAAAATCCTTTTCACTTAAATTATATAAATTACTTACACTATTTTCAAAATCTTGTTTTGTAATAGAATTGATATTACTCGTAAGAATTTGAAGGTATATTTAGTATAAATACAGTGAAATTTTCTGCAATAAAGCAAGGCAAAAACAAACAAAAAAAATTTTTAAAATTAAAAGATATGGATATAATTAAAAGATATGCTCTATATTTTGAAAAATTTTTAAAAAATTAACACCCGTTTTGGAGAAAAATGGGTTTCCAAAACAAATAAATTTATTATTTTTATCCCTCTAAAATATGAGGAATTAGAAATGGTTAAATCCCATGAAATATATACTTATAAAGATAATGAGGCGAATTTACTCCTTATTGATACAAAACTGTTACCGCTTGCTGAAAATCAGTAAGGGGAAAAATAAATAAAATAAAACAATATCAAAATAAAAAAAATAAATTTTTTCTTTTATTTTAATATTTTTAGGTTTTTATTTCAGATTTTCTGTTTTTTAGTTTTTTGTTTGTTAAAGCAAGAGTGTTATAACTCCTATTTTCTTTCAGCTTTTAAATATTTAGAGAAAAAAATGTAATTAAAAAAATAAAAATACAATAAAACAAAAAACAATATTTTTATTTTAAATTTCAGAATCCTAGGAAGTAAAGAATAATCCTTATGTTTACTATAGGAACCAAAAGCAATTAATCCGTATTGATTTTTCATTCTTTACAGCAAGGTTATATATGTACATCAGACATAGCAGTAAGTACATAGGTTCAGAATCATTCTATTTTATTATATAGCATTTATTTATTATTTATTTATTATTATTATCTCTAAAAGAGCAATTTGCTCGTACAGAGTATGTATAACATTTGATTTTTTTTTTAAAAAAAGAAACACAGTTATTAATGCAAAATTTAATTTCAGTTATATAAAGGGGTAATTCAATTTTTGTTAATTAAAATTTTTTTAATTGTAATTTTTTTTTTTTTTTTTTTTTAAGTTTTAATTTTTTTATTTAATTATTATTATTAAATTTTTATAGGCTATGCTTATTTATTACATTAGATTTAAAAAGTATTTTTTCATTTTCACTTTAATTTTGTTTTTATGACATTTTTTAATATCAGCTGGTAGCTTATTGTATATTGTTATTGCTGCATTGTATATACCCATAAGACCAAAATGTTTGTCAATTGAATACATGTTATAATGAATGTGACTTGCCGTTCTGGTGTAGTAAACGTGGAGTTCATTATTGTGGATAATGCGTGAGTTAGATGTAATTAAATTATTTGTAACATTGTGTAAATGTAGTGCTTGAATTTTTTTTATATATAAATCAATTGGCAATATTTCTAAGGTCTTATGTATTTCTGTTGTCGAAGCACGTTGATCAAAACCAAACAGATTTTTTATTGCCTTGTTTTGTATCGTTTGTAGTATTTTAGTTTTTTTTAAATAAGTGTTTCCCCAGACCATGATACCATATGTGATAGTTGAATGAAATAGACTGTAGAATATTGATTTCTTTGTTTCAGTTGGTATTCGATTCTTTGTGTGTCTAAATAGACCCGCTATACGACGACATTTCTTGACTATTTCATTTGACTGGTAGTTCCATTTTAATTCATTATCTATGTAAATACCTAAGTATTTATAGACTTAGACTTCGTCAATAAAACAATTTTTAAAATTAGGTTAACATTAAGTTAAGAGGTTTCTTGAATACCATGAATTTGGTTTTTTTTACGTTGGGAGTAAGCTTATGCTGGGACATCCAGTTCTCAACTATTTTGTTATCCAAGTTCATTATTTTTTCCAACTCATTATATGTTTTCGCCTTGAAAACTATAGCTAGATCATCAGCGTACAAAAAAGCCTTACCCTTTAAATTAAGCTTTCAGAAGCTACTGATGAAGCAGCTAAATAATATTGGACCAAGCGCACTGCTTTGTATTACACCATATTCAATTTCTTTTGGATCACTTTTTAGCTCCCCACATTCAGCATATTGCTTTCGCTCAGATAGATAGTCTTTAAACCATTTGTATTCATTCACCATGATACCACACTCATATAGGATGTAAAGCAATATTTCTCTGTCGGCTGAATCGAATGCTTTGAAAATCAAAAAATATAATTGATACTTTCAGTTTTTTTCCAATTCCATCTTGAACATATGTAATCAAATCAAATAGGGCAGAACATGTATTACTTTTTTCTTTAAAACCATATTGTTGCACATCTATTAGGTTAGATTTATTTAAATAATTTACCAACTGTTGACTTACATGTGTCTCTATTGCTTTCCCTATTATTGATGATATTGATATTGGTCGGAAATTACATATATTATTTTTATCGCCATCTCGTTTGTATACTGGGATAACTTTACTAATTTTTAGAATTCTTGGCATAATACCTTCATTCAGTGAAGTATTTTTTTTTTTTTTTTTTAATTTTAAATTTTATTTATCCCTTAATAAATCTTACAAATATCTTAACCTAGAAAAATTTACAAAAACGGTTTTCTTTATTTTATATTTAACATTTAAATTATAGCTTAATTTTTATGTTAATTTAAATCGAAATTTTATTTTATTTTTAGACTTAATTTGAATTATCAACTTAATATTATTCTTATAAATATTGGAAAAACTTGGGAATATAAAAACCAATAACTAAACATTTTTTTTATAAAACTTAACCTACTTAAATAACCTAACCAAATTAAAAACAAATTGTATCAAATACTTAATGCTAATAATTTTTTTATTTTGACTAATCTTACGTGTTTTCCAACCACCAATAATTTCTTTTTAGCAATTTGTCTATGTCTGGTATTGACATATCGTATTTCAGATGTTCTCCGTTTATATCGCCCGGGTTATATTCTATGACTTTGTATATAGCCCGTCTATTATGATGGTATAATAGGGGGACATGATTATCGTCTTGAATATAGCCATATTTGTCCAGAAAGATAAAATGCTCAGGGGCTATAAAGCCTGTGAGCAAGGTCTTTCTAATGTACTCCATATTGTGGTAGAATATATGTGATATTAAACCATTTCCATCTGGAGTGTTTTGTGCTCTTTCATAGTGGTTTCTGACTAATTTTATTATAAAATTGTCTATTCTAATGATTTTAGCTTCCTTGTACAAGTATTTATTGGAGTAAAAATGCTTGTAGTCGGATTCGGGCTTTCTGTTTAAATTGGTACAAACTCTTATACACTTTCTTTCGAATTTCCGTAATGTTTCCATTAAGCTTGCACTAATGTTGTACCATATTGGTACACCATATACAAGTGTTGGCCTAATTAATGTTTGGTAACAAATTATTTTAACTCTTTTACTAATGTTTTTATTGTAAAATAGTTTTTTAGCTGCCATAAATGCTTTATTACCTTTTGATATACTGTATTTCACTTGATCGATATAATTTAGGTTTCTATGTAATTGAACACCCAGGTATTTAACTACTTTTTTATTGGATAGAGCGATATTATCTGGTGACTTTATTACAAAATCTTTCCAGTTTTTTTTTATGTCCAAACCTGTTTTATTGACTGTATTGCGAAATAAAATAGTCTCACACTTATTATAATTTATTTTCATAAGCCATACTTGACAATAATCTCTAACTATATTAAAAAGTTTTTGCACTGAATGCTTAATAGGGTCTACTTTGTTATCGCCATAATATATGATAATATCATCAGCAAAAGCTAATGCATAATTATTACCTTTTACTCGATCTAACAAATGTAATAATTCTGCTATATAAATTGAAAAAAGTATAGGTGCATTTACTGTACCTTGTAATAAACCATTGTCAATATTAAAAGTTTTATCATTGGTTGAATTCTTATTTTGAATATAAAACTTATTATTATATATCATATTCATTATTAAGGCTATTAAGTTATTAGGTACTTTTAGTTTTAAGAGTTTGAAAATAATACCATCTAACCAAACCGTGTTAAAGGCTTTTTCCATGTCTATTAAGCATGCACCTACCCCAAAATTTTTGTTTATAAACCAACAAATATCTGAGGTTAATTTTGTAATGGCATGTACTGTGCCATGTTTATGTCTAAATCCGAATTGGTTATCTGGTATAACATCCTTGGTAATCGAAAACGCTGTTAATTTGTCATTAATCAGTGTTTCGAAAACCTTACTTATGTTTGGCATTAAACTAATCGGTCTGTAGTTACTTGGATTAGTTGCGTCTTTGCCAGGTTTTTTTAGCAAAATAATTTTCGACATTTTCCATGCTTTGGGAAAATACGAGTGATTAATTGCATTATTAAAAATAATCACATATTTAGAAATTATTAAAGAACTTAAATTTTTTAAAACAATGTTTGGAATTTCATCAATACCATAAGAAACTTTATTTTTTAAGCTTTTAAATTTTAATTCAAGTTCTTCTTGGTTTGTGAATTCACTACTTTCGAAATTCTGGTTTGAAGCTTTGTTTGCGGTAGAAAAATTACATATGGTGAAATTGTTTATTCTTAAATTGTGTATGTGATTTTTGAAATGTTGGACTGTATTGATAATTTTGTTATGACATCTACTATTTGTTGGTGTATTAATTGTATGTATTTTTTCTATGTATGAACCTATTATATTATAAATTTGAGTATTATTTTTGATTATATATTTATTAGCATT